>JAVKPL010008406.1:0-11360 GCA_032173675.1 Gastrolobium villosum | reverse complement strand
CCAGACAGTACCATTCTGAACATTTCAAGTTACTATTTTTGAGCTCCAAGCCTAAGTAATGAATCATAATTAAATATCTCTCAAAAGAATGAGGACAAGGCTATTAATAAATGAAAGCAATGAATATTGCTACTAAAAATAGAGATAATCTTCATCAATGGTTCAACTAATTTTTTTTAGCTTTTCCAAATATTGCTAGGAGTTAAATTATTTTAGCTGTCAGCCATGAGTTACAATGACCATAGAAGCAGAATCTATTTCTTAATGGAATAAAGATATTATCTTCCAAATATATGCTTACCTAGAAGAAAAGTTAACAAGGCTTCACATCATGGCGTTGATGAGTTTTCAGAGGTTTAACACAAAAACATTAGAAGAAAGAGAAAAAAGACCACAAATTCATTTATTCAGGGTTTGTGCATATTCTTTCAGATTTGAGAACCCAAAAGAAAGAAAGGGTGCAAAGGGGAAAGGATTAACACAAAAGACAAGACATACATATAGTGTGTGCATAGATAAGCTAAGTTAAATTAAGCTACGAAAACAAAGAAAAAAGAGACGTTGAGATATATAGTCTAGTCTAAGCCTCTTTGCAGCCAATACATGAGAGACATGTGAATTTGAAGAAGGGGATGAGAGAGTGAGGAAGGAAGCCATTAAGGTGCAGAAGAAGAAAGGAGAGAGAGATTGTAGAATATTGTAGAATATTCTAGATAGTATTTATTGATGTAGTTGGTAGTTGTATATTTAGTTGGTAGTTATATATTTATTGAAGTAGTTGGTGGTTGTATTTATTGAAGTAGTTGAATGTACTCAATATAAAAAAGACCCATTGGGTCTCTAAATGAATTAAGAAAGTATTATTCAAACAAAACACTTCTTCTTTTCTTCATGGTATCAAGAGCTGGTTATATTCCATTCTCTTCCCCGTTCTGATTTATTTTTTAAGTCATTTTCCTATTCCTTTTTTTTCGTGTTAGCCACTGCCCAAGCCAGAATCCTTACCTAGCCACCTCCAACCACGAAACCAAGGCCACCATTAGGTTCAAAACAAAATTCCGAGCCAAGCCACAGAAGACCCGTAGCAATTACTGTTTTACTGTAGCTAAGATTGCTCTCATTCATTGACTTTGGCGAGCAACCCTTTTCCTGTTTTGAGGGTCAAAATCGTATTTGGAGGAATTTTTCTTTTCTGGGTACCTGTTGTTAGAAAGCCATGGACGCTGAAAATTTTGAAAATTCGTCTTTTCATAAATTGATGTCTCATCATGCTGACACAACCAGTCATGTTGCTCAAAAAGGTATGGCATTCCATGTTGAACGTAGTAATCGTTGGATCCTTGATTCAGGGGCCTCTGATCACATGACAGGTAATGCAACCTTATTTTTCTCCTATACCCCTTACTACCACCCATCACGAATAAGAAATGCTGATGGGAATCTTTCCACTATTGCGGGAAAGGGATCCATTAAACTTTCTGAGCAAATTATTTTGAACTCAGTACTTCATGTTCCCTCTCTTACTTGTAATCTTATCTCTATTAGCAAACTTACTGCTGAGTTGCATTGTGTTGCTAAGTTCTCTGCAAATGCTTGTATCTTTCAAGAACAGGACTCGGGGATGATGATTGGCAGTGCTAGAGAGGAAGAAGGGCTCTACTATTTTACAGAGGTTCATTGTGAAAAGAGGATTTTTTCGAACCACTCTCTATGTTTATCAGATGACTGTAATGATGTTTTGTTATGGCATCGTAGGTTCGGACACCCAAATTTTGTTTATCTTCGGAAGTTATTCCCGAACTTATTTATCAATAAAAAGCCAAGCTCCCTTCTCTGTGATATTTGTCAACTTGCAAAGCACTCTCGTGTCACTTATTCTCCTAAGAAATATCATGAATCTTCTCCCTTTACATTGATTCATAGTGATATTTGGGGACCTGCTCGTGAAAAAAATGTCTCGGGTGCTCGTTGGTTTATTACTTTCATTGATGATCATTCTAGGGTATGTTGGGTATATCTCTTAAAAGATAAGTCTGAGGCAGCATCCACTTTTAAAAACTTTCATGCTATGATTCAAACTCAATTTCAGACCTCTATCAAAATTCTGCGAACAGATAATGGTACTGAATATTTTAATTCAGTTCTTGGAGATTACCTAAACCAACATGGAATCATTCATCAAAGTTCTTGTCCTAACACCCCTCAACAAAATGGGGTGGCTGAAAGGAAAAATAGACATCTAATTGAAGTTGCTCGAGCTCTTTTATTCACGATGCATGTCCCTAAATACCTGTGGGGGGAAGCCGTCTTGACAGCCTGTTATCTCATTAATCGGATGCCTTCTCGGGTACTAAATTTTCATTCTCCTTTATCCTGTCTTACTAAATCTTTTCCCTCTTTCAATGCTCTTTCTTCTCTTCCTCCCAAAATATTTGGTTGTGTGGTTTTTGTGCATATTCCTCCACATCAAAGGTCCAAACTTGACCCTAAATCCATCAGATGTGTCTTCATAGGATATTCCCCAAATCAAAAAGGTTATAAGTGTTACTCACCTTCTCTCCGTAAGGCTTTTGTTTCCATGGATGTTACCTTTTATGAAACACAATCCTTTTTTTCCCCGACTTCTCTTCAGGGGGAGTCTATAGGTCTTGGTATGGATGAAGATAAGCCTGGGAAACCAAATGATGCTACTGTATTACCTTGGCCTTTGGAAACAGGGGGAGTTATTGGGAAGGAAACAGGGGGAGCAACTATACCTGATTCTAATGATCCTCCTTCTGATCAAGCAACTATACCTGAGTCTAATGATCCTCCTTCTGATCAAGCAACTATACCTGAGTCTAATGATCCTCCTTGTGATCCTCTTGGAAAATGGGGAAAATTTTACAGCAGGCGCAAAACACATTAAGATGCTCTAGACTGCCAGGATCCTAACTCGAGTCCTTGTTCTAGCAACCCACTTGAATGTACTAGTACAACCAACATTGATATGCCTATTGCTCTTCGGAAAGGTACTAGATCTTGCACTGCTCATCCTATTTCCCATTATATCTCATATGAAAAGATGTCTCCAGGTTTTCGTGCTTTCAACACTATGTTAGATAGTACCAGGATACCCAAAAATATCCAAGAAGCACTTGATGACCCAAAATGGAGGAATGCAGTATTAGAAGAAATGGATGCATTGACAAAAAATGGAACATGGGAGTTTGTGACATTACCTAAAGGAAAGAAAACTGTTGGTTGCAAGTGGGTGTTCACAATAAAATTCAATGCAGACAATAGCATCAATAGGTATAAGGCCAGATTAGTTGCTAAGGGATTTACTCAGACTCATGGGATAGATTATCAGGAGACATTTGCTCCTGTTGCCAAACTTAACACTATCCGCGTTCTGCTATCTCTTGCCGCCAACCTTGATTGGCCATTGCAACAATTAGATGTTAAGAATGCCTTCTTGAATGGTGATCTACATGAGGAAGTTTACATGGATCCACCTCCTGGTTTTGCAAAAGGGGATGGTTCTGTGTGCAAGTTGCAGAAGTCTCTCTATGGACTTAAACAATCTCCCAGAGAATGGTTTGGGAAATTTACTCAAGCGGTTAAGGGAAGAGGGTTCACCCAAGCTCAGACCGATCACACTTTATTTTTTAAACACTCCGACAAAGGAAGAATTGCTATTCTGATCGTTTATGTTGATGACATAATTGTCACTGGTAATGATAGCGAGGAGATAACCTCTTTAAAAAAATGTTTAGCTGACCAGTTTGAACTAAAAGATCTTGGATCTCTCAAATATTTCCTTGGCATGGAAATTGCTCGAAGTAAGGAAGGAATTTCTTTAACTCAGAAAAAATACACTCTAGACTTGTTGCAAGAAACAGGTATGCTTGGGTGCAAGCCGGCAGAGACTCCAATTGAAGCTAATATCAAGATGGGAGTTGAGGACGGGGAAGATGTTGATAGGGAGCAGTACCAGAGACTAGTGGGGAAATTAATCTATTTGTCTCACACTCGTCCTGATATTGCTTTTGCTGTGAGCATGGTTAGCCAATTCATGCATTCTCCTAAGGAAAAACACCTTAGTGCTGTTTATAGAATTCTCAAATACCTAAAAAATACCCCTGGTCGAGGAATTTTCTTTAAAAAGGGGCAAAAAAGGATGATTGAAATCTATACAGATGCAGACTGGGCTGGCTCTGCAATGGACCGAAGATCTACTTCAGGATATTGTACTTATGTCTGGGGAAACCTTGTGACCTGGAGAAGTAAGAAACAAACTGTTGTTGCAAGAAGCAGTGCAGAAGCAGAATTTCGGGCTCTAGCCCATGGTATTTGTGAAGGAATTTGGTTACGAAGGCTTCTGGAGGAGTTGAAGATCTCTTATTCCCTACCTATCAGATTATATTGTGATAATAAGGCTGCTGTCAGCATTGCTCAAAATCCTGTTCATCATGACAGAACAAAACATGTGGAAGTTGATCGTCACTTTATCAAAGAGAAATTAGAAGACGGTAGTGTATGTTTGTCATATATACCTACCAAGGAACAGACAGCAGATATCCTCACCAAAGGATTACTTAAGCCAACCTTTGAGAATTTGATCAACAAGTTGGGAATGATCAATATATATCTCCCAACTTGAGGGGGAGTGTAGAATATTGTAGAATATTCTAGATAGTATTTATTGATGTAGTTGGTAGTTGTATATTTAGTTGGTAGTTATATATTTATTGAAGTAGTTGGTGGTTGTATTTATTGAAGTAGTTGAATATACTCAATATAAAAAAGACCCATTGGGTCTCTAAATGAATTAAGAAAGTATTATTCAAACAAAACACTTCTTCTTTTCTTCAGAGATCCATCATGGAGAGAAACCCTCCATGTTGGGAATATATATATATATACATAAGCACCATTTCTTTTCCTCATAGAAAGTCAGGTCCAAAGTAGAGTTCTGTCGTACAAATACATACCCGAGGAACCTCCTAAAGTCTATAACCTTGAAAATAGAGTAAAAAGTGGATAGAAAAGGAACATGATACAAGGCTAGAACTTGGAAGCAGAAGCCATAAACTCATTAACAAATTTACATATTGTTAGCAGAGCCAAATTTGTATGCACATGCAATCATAATCCTCAATATGGGTACGTTAACACAACATAAATTATTAAGGCTAATATAATAAGATGGGTGCCATCAAATTAAGTTTCTTAAATAAGTATGTTTGTCATTAACAGGATAATTTCTTGGCATAAATATTATACCTAAGTTGTCCATTGATATAATAGATATCATATACAGCAGTAGTAGAACCCTGATGCAACAAACTATGTTTGCCTAGCCAGTTGTAATAGTCTTACATAAGCAGGTATGTGCTTTGCACAAGACTAGAAGATAATCCACTCACAAAATTTCCAATTAGCATTACTTCATCATAAGGAGATAACAGAGAAACGGTGGATATAATATGTTTATCATTCATATATTAATAGAAAACAACTTCAGCATTGGACAATCATAAAATAATAAAGAATAATAATCCACAATTGCAAATTCATATATTAGCTAAAATATAGCACAACAATTAATTAGACAAATTCATTCAATTCTATTGTATGAAGGTTTTTCTATTTCATACAGCATCATATTATACACTCCCTGATTCCTAAGCACCGAGTTGAAAACATTTTGTTCCCAATATACATAAGTGGGTGGTTCAGGCATTTTATCGAACACAAGTAGGCAATTCACCAAATGGTCTAAACTAAGTTACTGTTCCTTCATTTTGTTTCCAAAAAAATGATAAAACAAAGGAAAAGTGAAGAACTGAACAAACAAAACCATAATTATCTTTTTCTTATTTTGGTTTGTTTGGCTAAAATCAAATCTGGTAAACTAATATCCATATATAACAAGAGAAAAGGAGAGCACGAATACATGAAGATTACTTGAATTAGCTAATGATAAGTTATACGCACAAATTAAGAAGATCAAAATCACGAAATGCAAGAGAGAAAGTACATGAACATAAAGGAGAGTGAAGTGAGCAAGTTAGGGATATACGCTAGATCTTCTCTCGAAATCCACAAAAACACACGAAAAATAAGATGAATAAGGACAAAATACTGCAACGTTCAAAGATAGATATACCATGCAGATCAGTAAAGTCACCGTAGCAATGAGAACTCCAAGATTTGAAGCTCAATTGCAAGCATAATGCTGATAAAGAAAGGAATTGAGTTCTAATTGAAGCTCAGGATTAAGAAAGGAACTGAGTTCTAAGAACTCTAATAGATTTTGAGCTAAACATTAGGGTTTATCTGTAACACGATATATAGAGTAGTGAATAAAATAGGGAAACGTTTTCTATAAAAAAATTAAAAGAACTAAAATATAGTTCCGCTACATTTAGAAATTGATGCCGCTAATTGGGGGCATATTCGTATTTTTCTCAACATGTAAAAAATGTGGTTAAAATTATATGGCAATGGGCCGTGTTTTTTGTAGTGTCGTGATATCTTTGTTTACATCAACATTTCCTGATTGGACAACTTGTACCAATACGAGACTATTAATAATATCTCTTTTAATAGTTGAAATAACTTTAATACAATCTTTTTATATAGCTTCAATAACTACCAACAAGTTGTATCTTTTTATTAGTTTTTTTTATATATTATAACTCTTTCACAGGTTTCCTTTCAGATTTAAGGTGACTTTAATCTTATCCTTATATAGATACATAAATATTTCCCATCAGTATCATCTCTTTGTTTTTGATATATCCATCAATGTCATTTGTTTGTTTACCCTTTTGCAACTTCAATACTACCGCATATCACATATTCTCATGTATTAATATTTTCCACGCATGCCAACTAATAAAATTCAT
The DNA here is from genome assembly GCA_032173675.1 of Gastrolobium villosum. Taxonomy (NCBI): domain Eukaryota; kingdom Viridiplantae; phylum Streptophyta; class Magnoliopsida; order Fabales; family Fabaceae; genus Gastrolobium; species Gastrolobium villosum. The sequence continues at coordinate 4,464 of JAVKPL010008406.1, read as the reverse complement.
TTTTAACTCCAACAATTAAGTAACAACAAACTAGCCAGATCATTAAAGTATATGCATATAGTGGTTTGGTCAAAGCTTCAAAATAGTATTGTTTACCCAAAAAAAATTAAAACAATAAAAATAAAGCTCAAAATAGTATTTAGACACTCAAGCTGCTAATAAATCAAGCAACACAACCAGTAATACATTTGTAGATGCTTAATTTAGCTTAGTTTATTGTGATTGTTCTCTTGCTACATGCTATACTCACACCAATCTTATAAAGCTATAAAGCAGAATTGATAACTGGAACACCCATAGTAGGTTCGACATGGTTGTTGAGTGTGCTATCTAAGACTTTTACAAACCTCTCCATAGCTTCAGATGGTAAACAAACAGGTATAACTAAACCTTCCTCTCCTTTAGTATTTTTAAAGGGTATGTAAAAGCTTGCCACACCAGGTATAGCTCCAACACCTCCTTTAGCTGGTCCTCCGTAAATAGCATTTCCCCAACCAAAATCAACATCTCCGAACCCGGCACGTGTCACATCCGACACAAGATATGATCTCACCACAGTGAAATGTGGTCTTCCCTTAATGACCATTAAATCTGCCAATGAATGCATATACTCTTGAGTAACATCAATTTTTGCTTTCTCCACTAATGCAAGTGCATACCCCAATGGATTTTCACATAACTTCCCTGCGGTTGTAACCGCAGGAGAAAATGCAAAAACATTTCCATAGTAACCAATTGGTAATGGAGGGTCAAATTTGCCACGCGCATTAACAATGCATAATATGCGAACCTCTTCATCATTGTCTGGTTGTAATGCTATTGTGCGACAACGCCAAAGGCATGCAGTGAGGATTACAAAATTGGAGCATTGTCGTTGATGATGTGGAATGAGACGACGAATGGCAGATACCTCAGTGGGACCAAAGAAGAAAGAGCGATGTGCCATATCGTCTAAGGGGATTATGGTCCCTTTGGTGTCTGGTATTTGTTCGTATTCGTGATGGGTACATGTCACTCTTGGTGGGTCCCTTGCATTTAGAATCTCTCTGCACCATATTGGAAGGATTGAAGGTTTGTGCATTCCACGAGCTATTTCGCCTAATGCAGTCATGAATTGGACTAAACCAGCTGCGTCGCTCATGGTGTGGTTCAACCGAAGAGCGAAGATAAAACCACCGCACTTGAGTCGTGTTACCTGTCATTTCAATTACAATTTGTAAAACTCAGTTAGTTTTTCATGAACCTACCCAACCCAACTACTATAATCAATGATAAAATTGGTAATATTGGCCCTTAGACCCATTTAAGGTGAAAATGGAACATTTTTTTTTTGTCCTTATTCAAAAGTCTTATATTTTATCAAAATATGTAATCAAATATGCATTAAAAATGGCCTTGGGAGAGCCACCCCCGCTTAGGGTCTGACAGTGATCGAACTAGATTAGTCCGAATGATAACCGGTTGATGAGACTAAAAACAAGAAATACATTGAAAGTGTTTATGTTCAAGTTACGTATGAAAGTGATGAGCTACTTGTGCAAAAAAATAGCACATGCATGTCATGTGTCTCTTGCTGCTTCAAGGTGTGTATCACCCTATGTGTGACTTGAACACCCATAACACTATGTGCACTGACTTTTGCACACACCACCTATGAAGCACCGACATTTCAAAAATCTTGACGTGTCGTGTCCGACACTTTCGGACACTCTCTGACACTCCGACACTTCCCGACACTCCAACACGCGTTATAGAAATTCAAAAAAAATTCAAAGGTTGCGTTGCGTTGAGTTTTTAGTTCTAACTATTAGATTCGTTGGATTATGGTTACCATTTTTATTGAGTTTAATATAAGTATTTGAGATATCTTATGTTTTTTTGCAAAATTGATGTATACTATAAGTTTAGTTTCATTTTTTTGTTAAATATTGAATATTAAATATAATATACACTACATAAATTAAAAAATTATTTAATATCAAAACGTGTCCTAATGTGTCGAAATCTAACATTTTTTAGAATTAACGTGTCGGAGTGTCGTGTCGTATCATGTCGCGTGTTTCGTGTCAGTATCAGTGCTATATAGCACACCATGCATCACCTTGGTATGATTTGAACGTGCACACCTCATTTATCTCTCACCGCAATATTATGAAAAAATATTTAGTTTTTGAATCAATGAGATAAAATATTTTCTTTTTGACATTAAATGGCTCAAAATGTCAAATATGTTTCTACCATATAATTGTTCTTTTACTAAAGAAAAATATTTAATTTTGTAGTGAAATATTTATAGTTGTGTGTGATGGTATATTTTGAGTTATTTGGAAATAAATTAGTAATAATTGCATCGAGTAATTAATTGTATTTAAGTTTAAATATCAAAAGACGTTAATAGACAAACAAACAAAAACATTACTGATTATACTAATTATACTAAGGATTTATGAGAGTTATGTTGTAGGAAAAGTGATTGTGTTATCTTATAGAAATTCGTTTTGCGTGCCGAAATTATTTTTTGCTGCGGATCCCACAAAATATTGTGTGTGTAAGAAAATTTTTATGGTCATGTTAAATGATAGATGATAAACCCTTATACTAATTATATAAAATATGGGATGGCGTATAAAAAAGAAAACGATTAGCGGGTGAAGGACCACCAAGAAGTCATGATTAATTTTAAGAATACATCTTCAATCTACCAAAAAAGAGATTTAATTGATCCCAATTTTTTTTTGGGTTTACATTTATCATTTAACATGACACAATCAACTTTCCTACACATACAATATTTTGTGGGATCCACACCTTTTAAAGAAAAAAGAAAAAAAAAGAAATTATGACACGCAAAACGAATCTCTATAACATTACACAATCACTTTTCCTACAACATAACTCTTATAAAACCCTTTTTTTTTTTTTTCTCTCTAATCGTGGTCCCCAAACTAGTACTTTCGACAGAGATATTTTAATTTGACGTTAAAAGTAAACAATGGGAAGAATTTACTCTAAAGAATTATTTCAACCCAAAATCGTAAGATGTTAGGTGAAGATATTTTTAATGATTTATATTATTTTCTAATATACCCCCTTACATAAGAGATGAACACAATACGTGGCGAACATAATTTGCCTTTTGCATAAGAGTGATGCACGACTTAAACGTTCACAGTCTCTCTATTATATATTTTTATGTACTTCTAACAAATAATTTTATGTATTAGAACATAAGACACGTTAAACTTTATAACTACCAACTTTTTATAATGAATGAAAGATTGGAATGATAGGAAAAAGTTTAACCTGTATAAGCAGAAGGGGAGTGTTAAGTACTTCTCCAGAACCAGGAACATCGTAAAGGAGATCCTCCCAGCATGGGAATGGGGGTTGAAGAGCATCATCAAATTGGTTAAGCGTGACATCAGCATCAGCCTCAATGAATATAACACCCTCTCCAGTACAATCCACCATGAGTTTTCTACCAGCACCTTCCCTAAGCCTACCTGCAAAAGGATAATAAAACACAAGTGTTTTCGCCAGTGCTTTTCTAATGACCTCAACAGGGTCTTTCCCTTCCATTTTTGGATCATAGCGATAGAACTGTACCGCCGGAATTTGGAAACGTAGACCATCTTGGTCGTCAATGTCTGAAAGTAGTTTCAGTTCGCGAGGGGTGGGTTTCGCCGGAGCTACCAGCTCTGGCTTATTCCGCCGTACTGTAAAGAACAGAGAGGCATGTGATTGGGCCATACCAAAACAGTGAGGGAAAATGCCAATTTTATAAAGGTTGGCAGATGCCGTGTGATCCTAAAGCTACAAGCTCACATATATAGCGCGCCATCCTATAATGGGATGACCCACATCGTCCTGCTCTGTTTATGTCATCATGAAGAAAAGACAAAAATAAAAAAGCAGATCTGACAGAGCAAAACACAATGTGTTTTTTTAAACTTTTATTGTTTTTTTTTTAATTTTTCCATCAATTTATCAATTAGTTTATGGGTTTTATAAGAGTTATGTTGTAGGAAAAGTGATTGTGTAATGTTATAGAGATTCGTTTTGCGTGCAAGAATTTTTTTTTTGCTGCGAGTCCCACAAAATATTATGAGTATAGGAAAGTTTTTCTGATTATGTTAAATGATAGATGTTAAACCTTTAGTTTATGGGAAATAATAATTCCATAAAAGAATTATCTTATGTCACGTACTTATAAAATTTTGTGTCAATTTTTTTTTTATATTATGGACTTCACATATTTGTGTTACAGTACCATCGTTTGATAATGAATATAAATATTGAAGTGTAAATGTTATAAAAAAAAAATTGAAGTATAAAAGGAAACACAATGTTGTTACCAAGAATTATGCAAAGAAATAAATGAGTTTTCATTCTTTCCTTCTTGTTTTTTTTTTTTTTTTATTATCTTAGATCCTAGCTCTGACAGAGGATCCTCTTGTTCATCTA
>JAVKPL010008405.1:0-11002 GCA_032173675.1 Gastrolobium villosum | reverse complement strand
AACTCACCCTTTTTCCTTAACCGGGCTTCTTCCGGAAAGTATTTCAGTAAAAAATGTCTTTCAAAGAAAGGCCAAGTGATAGCATAACCTTGGCATTCAAAAGACTGACGGGTGTTTCTCCACCAATCGGCTGCATCATTTTGCAGCATATAAGAAGCATACAATAATTTCTGATGATCATCACACTCCATGACAGTAAAAATACGCCCCAGTTCTTCCAACCACTGAATGGCGGCAATGGGGTCAATGCCTCCTTTATAATTTGGTGGTGCATGTTTCCGGAAGGCATTAAGCATTCTTTCTTTGTTCTCTGTTATTCACTGGCTGTGCCACACCACCCCTGTGACTAGACTCTTCATTGTTTCCTTCCCCCTCCACGACAATGGGATTATGGGGAGGAGGAATAGGCTGTGGACCTTGTCCACCCGGCCTGACCTCCGCAAGGAGTAACCTCATCATTTCAATATTCGCCGCACGACTTGCTTCCATCATCTGTTGATTGGCCAGCCTATTAGCCTCTATCAGATCTTGATTTGCTTTCATCATTACTTCCAGATCTCGCTGCCTAGCTGCAGCCATATTTTGCTGCATTTCAGTTAAGGCCCTTATAATTGGATCTGGCTGCGAAGTACCACCCCCGTCTCGAGCCGGTTCAATTAACATACATATGATAAAAACAGAACAGCGGAAAACTTAACTTACGAAAATACGAGCTAACTTTTTCTTTTTCACTTTTAATGTTCATAAGGCGTTAACGAAAATCGGGCAAAGTAACCTCTGTAAATCGGACAACCGGGGATTTCCCAATCCCACTCATAATAGTTCCTGATAGACAGTTTATACAGTATGCATATCCAGAAGTACCAGTCATGCAATCCAAGACATAATTATAACCGAGTTATACATAATCATATCCACATGCCTGAATACAAAGATGTACATGCATCAAACTGAAGGACATGTACAAAACATATACAGGCCATCTACAAAATAAAGGATCAAACATCCAGATCCTCAAAATGGCAGAAATGTAACTATATAGATACACTCCAAAAAAAATAGTAGCCTACTGCTACCCAAAAATCCAGAACGATAAAAGTCTCAGCTACGTGTCGCGTCCCTGCCTAAGGAAGGCTCACCGGAAGTCTGTACACCTGAAAATATTGCCCCAAAGAGGGGTGAGATTACAAATCCCAGTAAGCTCCAGGTTTATAGAGAATTCTCCATACCCCTGGCTCACTCCTGCATGAAAGTCAGACACAGAGTATACAGATACAACATATAGCAGATATCATAACTGAGCAGAACATATAATCATATTATAACAGAGACGTGTGTCGTCATTTCCAAGGGACGGCCCCAAACGGAAATAGAGTAACTCAGAGGTGTACACTGTCAATCTCAGGCAAGACCCAAGAAGACATCTGTGTACCAAAAGTCAATACAGAAATCATATCAGAATCAGTCTTATCATATCATATATCATGTCATATCATATCATATCATCAAATATCTCTATATGAATGCACCTATACAGAGTGTCTACACAGTCATATAGTCCAACCATAGTCTACTAACTATGGTGGAGCACTCAAGTAGGAAAAGACTCCTTAAACATAGAGCTTACCTCTTGAAGCTTTATCACTCTGCTTACTTGTGACACAAGTTACTTATATTTCTTCAATGAGATTCCAATCCTTTTTCAGTCTCTAGGTACACCTAGAGCAAGAATCCACAACAAAATCAATAAAATGCTATCATGCCTAGATTTTCCATAAGGCATACATTTTATCGCTTATTTTCGTTTCTTTACGTTTTTGCCAATACCATGCCAATACGCAAGTCATGCCCATAATTCTATAAATCCTTTTATTAGACATTTATTACAATTTTTCTATTGCTCTCTAGCCCCAAAGACCTTAATTGGCCGAAGCCAAACTAAGAAGGCTAGGACTTTCATTGGGTTTATTTAACCAAAACCAATAGTTCCTAGAACCTCATTTGTTCCCTAAGTTCTATCTAGCAATTTAAAACACATCCTTTGGCCCATTCTTTCTCTCAAGGCCGTGGCATGCATATAGGGAGGCCACATTATTTTTATCATTTTTCCAAACTAACTCACTTCATCAACTAGACAATTTCATGCATTGGAGCCTCCAAATTTTTATCAAAATAAATATAACTTAATTTATCCTTAAACCATCCTAAATCATGCTAAGGTCCGAATTCATAAAGGATCTCCAAGGGTTCATTTCTTTTTATTTATTCATTTGCTTCACTTAATTTTTGTAACTTTTACATTCATAACAACTTCACAATCCATATCATTTAATTTTTTTTGCACAATGAATCCTCCATAATCCTATATGGCCGAACCATAAAGGGAGAAGGCATAGGATTTTTCTCCAATTTGTTACATACATAATCATGCTTATTTTTCCATTTCTATATACAAAACATCAAGAACCCATCATCAATTAAATTTTAAACTAATTTATTTCCCACCCAACACATGCTCACAATTTTCATGACTCAAATCATCAAAATGAAGCCATAGAAATAAAGGTTTCTTACCTCTAAACACTTGTACAAAGCCTAGAGAGCAACCTCCAAGCAAAACTCCATCAAAAACTCACTTTTTTTCCTCCAATGAATAGTAACTCGAAAATGGAGGGAGGAATAACTCCTCACACACTCAACTATAGCTCAAATTGATCGGTGGAATGGACTCATTGGGTGGTTTACAATCGATTTCATGTAATGGACTTTGTGATTTGGTGGAGGATTGAATGAGAATCAAAGAAAAGAAAACTTAAAACCTAAACTTTTTTTTTCTTCCATGGACGTTGGGCACATAGAGGAGAACAAAAGACCACGCGTAGGAAGAAAGAAAGAATACAGAGTGCCACTTTTCTAAGATAAAATAAGTTAAGTTACTTTAACTGTGTAATAGCTTATCTATCTACACACCTCCATTCAATACCAAACTTTTCCCACTAGTCCATAATATTTTTATGGTAATATTTATAATTTTACCTTTCACTTTCGGGTAACTTTATTTACCCGTATTTTTACTCCTTAACTGTCCTTTTAACTCATTTTTCACCAAAGGTGACTTTATTTCTTTTACTTCTAATTATTCTTCGATATTAAATCCACAATTACTAGTAAGGGCTATTATATAAACATTCAACCTGTACACATTTCAAATTCAGTTTATACATACGATTCTTACCCATTTGAACCCGAACTATCAGCCGACCTCGCTCATCTTTCAATTACAATACCCGGTCTTTCATAATAACCGAGTAACCTTTCTCCATCAGTTGACCCATGCTTAAAATATTGATTTTTAGGTCGGGTACATAGTACACATCTCGAATTGAGCCAATTAACCCGTCCTTTTGTAGGAAACAGATCGTACCTCGACCTTTTACCTCAACCTTTGAGGCATCCGCGAACGAAACATGTCTGGTTTCCACCTTTCTCATCTCCTTGAAGAAGTGCTTATGTCCGCACATGTGGTTGCTCGCACCCGTGTCAAGATACCACTTCATGGCATCGTCTGGACTTCCTTCACTGTGTGTCATTAACAAGACACCATCCTTCATCTCGCCTTCTGTGGCTAGGTTGGACGTCTCCTCCACCTTTTTCTCCTCTCTGCATTCTCCTGCGAAATGTCCGACTTTGCCACAGTTGTAACACTTGTCCGAGTTACAATCTTTTGCATAGTGACCAAACTTTCCACATTTGTAACACTCGATGTTTGAACAGTGTGACCGACCTCCTCGTCGACCTCGTCCTCGTCCTCTCCAGTTTTGTTGATTTGACTGTCCTACCTCATCATTATACACTTCTTGACTTCGGCCTCGACCTCTACCACCACGGCTAGTACCTCGTCCACCGCGGCCACGTCCTTTACCTCGAAAATTTTGAGAATAGAGCATCTTCTCATCTTTAATTGTTGCTTTGGTCTGAAGTGCCTGCTCAAGTGTTTCCTCCTTCTTCTTCTTTCTTTGTTCATGCGCTTCAAGGGAACCCGTCAACTCGTCAATGGTGAGTGTAGACAGGTCCTTGGACTCCTCTATGGCACAAACCACGTTTTCGAACTGGTCTGTCAAAGATCTCAAGATTTTCTCCATCACTCTGGTGTCAAGTATATCTTCTCCATTCCGTTTTAACTGGTTCACAATTCCTTGAACCCGGGCAACGAACCCGGATACTCCTTCTGTGTCTTTCATTTTCATTCCCTCCAGCTCGGCACGAAGGGTTTGAAGCCGGACTTGTTTAACCCGGTTAGCTCATCTATAGACATTTGCCAAGATGTCCCAGACTGCCTTTGAGGTCTCACAATTTGCTATCTTCTCGAACCCGGATTCGTCTACAGCTCGGAAGAGCATGAATAACGCCAACTTGTCTTTTGCACGCGTCTCTTTCAACGCTTTGGTTTGAGCCGCCGAATGGCCTCCAGTGTCCTGTGGTTCTACAAAACCTGCTTGAACATTCTCCCAAGTGTCCTGGGATCCGAGAAGAGCCTTCATCTGGATGCTCCAATTCTCGTAGTTCTCCTTCGTCAACTTAGGTAGTGCCATATCACTCCCCCTCTCCATAGCTTTGATACCAATTTGTGGTATCACTATAATGTAGAACTTAAAATAAAAATAACTATTTTCTTGTGAAGAAGACAAAACTTGTATTTCTCTTTTTCTTGTGATATGTTGCTTACAATATGGATTAGTTTATATAGGCAGTAGATTGTCTTTTCATGAACCAAACATTAAATTAGCCATAAACCACAAAACTAAACTTCCAACTCTTGGCCTCTCTAACTCTTGGCCTTTCACTTTCTCACAACTCTTGGCCTTTCACTTTCTCACAACTCTTGGCCTTTCACTTTCTCACAACTCTTGGCCTTTCACTTACCTAAACACATGACTGCTTAATTAAGACTATTAAATATAAAACTAACAAAACATTTAAAGTTTATTCAACACATCTTAACCATTGAATTTCATCAATCTGATGGTTATAATTTATTTGAATTAATAATTAATTAATAAATATGATCAAATAAATTATAACCGTTAAATTGACGAAAAATAATGGTTAAAATATGATTGTAAGAGATTGTAAATAAAAATAAGTTGTAAGTATAATCTTCCTCTAAAATTATTTATATATCTCCGCTCAATAATTTAAGTGTTACAAAGTTGGTTGGTGACACGCACCATCAAAATCTAGTACTAATTTCGATTAGTCGAACTGAATATAACATATCGAGTTGAGAGAGAAAAATTTAATATCAAAAGATATTAAATTTAAAATGCTCAATAATATTACCTTTAACTTATAAAAAACTCTTAAAGTTAATGCAAGTTATTGAGTTTTAATTAACCTCTATAGATCCAAATAACTATACTCTTAGGCGGCTTATATGTGAACATTGGATTCTATTATTAATATATCTAACACATATCCCAGCTTTCACAATCTCATCATGAAATCCAACAAGAATAATAAGGAACTTAATTCGGAAAGTTAATCGGACAAAAGTTTTATTACATGAACGTACGTGATCATCCATACCGATATAGATTCATATACACAAATTAAGTAGACACTTAAACCAGTTACAGTATATTGTATATCTCAATCACATTAATTAATTAGAAAGCCAAGAGCGTAATTAGTATAAGTCAACTTGTGTGCCTGATGGAGATTACATATATGTAAGTGAATGCATGTGTAAGCTGCATGCATGCATAGTAGAGAAGCAGGGTCACCGTTATTAGAATCTAGAGAGAAACTGCATTTGCTTCAGAAGAGGCGTTAGGGTTTCCATCAGCTTCTCACATGGGTGGTTGTGAATTCCCTCGTAAGTTGTCACCACGATGCTTGTGTCTTTGGATAACCTTTGCACCTGTTTCTTCACATTGCATGTGTGATGCGTGCAGCGGTAGTAGCTTCTTTATTGCCCATGTTCGTTATGCAAAATGAGAGTATGAACCAAATCATCAATTATCCATTATCAACTCATTAACAAATTAATTCAGTAATCTTTGGCTTTTTACCAATAACCTCAAATTAATTGTTGCATTTTCAAAACAAGACAAAGAATCCAAGTATGCTCAGATAATTAATTTATTAATTATACAAAGAATTTATCTTTGTATAATGCTCATTAAAGGTGTCTCCATACTTGTGAAATACTTAATATACAACTATTTGGCTCGTTGAAATCTTAAATTTTTTGTTCTATTTTCGTCTATTGCTAACGGGGTAAGATGGCGTGAAAACGTTTTTTGTTTTAATTGAGAATTTATCCAAAATTAAGTTGCTCGTCAGAAGACAAAGATAGGTCTAATAAAAAGGAAAACATTTTATCATGTTGCATGAGAATTCAATTATCATGTTGTGACCCTTCGATTTGCGTGCAAAGCTTTTCTTTTCTTTTTCTCTTTTTAATAAATGTTGGGCCCACCACTAATTGAGTCACAACATGAGAATTAAATTCTCATACAATATGAAAAAATCAAACCCCCTAATAAAAATACTATAATTTTTCCTGTTGTTTTATTATTCGAGTTATAGACAAACTTGAATATTATAAAACTTTACGTATGCGATTCATATATAGTACTTTACCAAGAAATTTTTTAATGTAAAATACGATTTCAGATTAAAACATAGTCTACAATTTCTTCACTTTTTCTTTTCTGCCATTTTTTCCCTTGAATAAACAATATCGTGCTTTACTAATTAAAGCAAGGGTAAAGCGTGTATCATTTTAAAGGATGTAAAGTTGTGTCATTTTAAGAGAGAGAAAGAGATAGATAAAGGAGGAGAGAAAGTGAAAAAAAAATAAAAGTGTGGGTCACACCTCTTTGTGAGAGTGAAAAGATATAAGTTGTGTCATTTAAAATGATAAACATTTTACCCTTAAATCAAACAAGTGTTAAATTTAATTTTTTTAATCACTACATAGATACTGGAAAACACAAAAAGAAATTAAGTTTATGTATATATGTATGAGAATATATATTATATAATCTTATTTTGAAGTCAAAATTTAATTTGAATATAAAAATAATTATTAGTTTTAGAGAGAATAATTGTATAAGAAAATCGATTGTAAAAATTTGGGGTTTCCTAGATGACCTCAAATTAATATAAATATATATAAACATTGAGATATATTTTTCTTATGTTATAGAAAAAAAATTACCTCATGTTGTAGAAATAAAAGTATAAGTGGAACCCACAGATAAGAGGAGAGAGAAAAAAAAGTGGTAAGATCCAATCTCTTTTTATGTGTATAAAAAAGTTATTTATCCAATGTAAGATGTGGTAAACATAACTCATAAACATTTAGTACTCCTCTTCGTACGTATATGGATATGAGTCATGTGACATCGTCGTTTACTTTTTTGTTCTCCGAAACCCCGGGTTTCCCTTCTTTTCACATGCGTATATTTTCAGTCTTCTAATAATACTGTTAAAAGTATAACCAATAGGAAAATGAAGTGCTTAAATTTTTGTTTTAAGTTCGAAAGCTAGTGGAATAAGATGACATTATCATATAAATAATTCATAGAAAATAACATAAAATACATAAAATATTTATGAAAATAAAAATATATTAATATTTTTAGAAATAATTAATGATTAATTAGTTCAATCAGTAAATTAAGTGTTTGTTTATTTGTTTCTTTGAACAAACTTTTTCAATTAAGAAATGTGTTATAGTTATTAGATAAATTTCACAAAAAAGAAAAAACATTAAAAATATTATTTTAGTATTTTTTGTAAGTAAAAAAAAATAGCTTAAATTTCTTTTTTTATAAATATCATAAAGCCATTTTTTTAAACTTACTTAAATGTACCCTAAATTGGCTAATACATCTGAGTTTTATCTAATTTTAATTCAAGGTAATTTGATCAAGTCGAATCCAACTTGAAGAGGCTAATTGAACTGCTTGTAAGTTCAAACTTCTAACCAACGAAAATTGGTAACCCCATTTGAAGCTTAAAAAAAGTGCAACTTTCTTTACAAATACATATGACTCCTCATATTGATCATGTTAATTTTCATTTTTCAGTGTAATTAAACACCTAATGTCTCTTCACCAAAAACACATCAATCACTTCCTCTCTCTCTCTTTTTCCTTTTGACCTAATCAAATATTCATGCAGTGAATGTCAAAGAAAGGCAATCATGGAAAAGAAAGTTGACATACACCATCAAAAGTTAGTTCAAAGGGTGAGAGTGTCAAATGCCTTATATACTCCACATTAGTTGCACATACAACCAATGTGAGATTATATATCTCAATACGCCCCCTCATACAAGAGCCCATTGGGCTTGAAGAGTGGATGATACAACAGGCCCAACCTACCCCAAAAGCTAACTCAAAGGGTGGGAGTGTCCAATACCTTATGTACTCCACATTAGTTACACCTACAACCGATGTGAGACTATATATCTCAACAGTTTATTTTTACGCACCTGGGATATATGCTGTTCTTCACAGCTTTCTGTCCATATTTCCTCCAACGGTAACCATCATCAAGAATATCATCTTCACTTCTTGTCTGAAACGCAAACCTTGGTCTCGTTGTCTTCTTCTTTCTACCTCCTTTTCGCTTCTCCTTATTACCCTTCTCCTCCACACCATGAGCCCCTTTTTCAGCCATCAAAGAACACGACGAAGTCAAAGAAGAAGAAGTAGAAGAAGAAGCGCATTCCATCTTTGCTTTGGTATCTCCAAGCAAGTTGTTTTGGGTGGAGAAAAGGTTAGCCCAATCAATGTCATCATCATGAAGGCCTTGAGGGTCCAAAGGTGGGTTTTGCATCATCGATGAGGAAGTGAAGAGGAAGAGAGGAGAGTTTTGTGGAGGCAACAACAATGGAAGTGGTGAAGGGTTTGGTAGGTCTTGGCTTTCCATTAGGTCTTAGAATGGAATTGAGAATGAAGAGAAAATGAGAGTAATTTAGGGTTGAAATTTATAAAAGGAGAAAGATGGTGGAAGGTAGAAGAGGTTGGGCAGCCACTCACACACGCGTATTCTAAAGAGACTGAGAGCATGCATTGGTGATAACGAAGATGCATGTAGGTCACGTCTCCTTTGTGACATATAGCATGTACTTAAAAAGCAGTTGAACAGAAGTAGTTGAAATTTAGCTTGCTTCCCTGTATATATATAATAGAGGAAGGATCTTCGTACTACTAAATTTTTTTACTACTAACTTACTACCTATTTAATCACCATTGAATCAAATAGAGAAATGTTAAAAAGTTTTTAAAAAAAGAGAAAATGTTGATCCAATAATGATTAAATAGGTAGTGAGTTGGTAGTAGAAGATTTTGATAGTAAGAATATCATTCCTATATTATAATATAGGGAACTGTCCAAAATACTAGAGTCTAGTGTTTTATATTTATTTATTGGGCTAGGTTATTGTGCCTACTCCCTATTTGCCTACTTTTACCTACCCCTCTCATCACCGTTGGATTACAGTTTGATCTAACGATTCATATTGAAAACATAAATAAAACCCTTTTTACCTCCTTTCTCTCTCCTCCCCATTCTCTCTTCCTACGCTATACCTAATTGAAATTTTTACGCCCTTCATCGCCGATGTCTGCTGTGCTTGTAGCTGTGGATTTTGGTTAAATTTCTGAATTTGTTAAATCATCTAACTTGAAAAGCACCCTTGAATTTCATCTGACTTCCCTGAATTTCAAAAAGCAACGGATGGTGATAGCACGTTCATGGATCGTCTAATATTGTTGATTAAATTTCATTACAGGAAGCTATATTGTTGATTAAATTTCATCGACTAATGGACATGCTTATCGTGAGGTACAGTTCATCTGATTCGTCTATGCAAAATTCTTGAAAACATTTGCAGGAAAGGTAATAGCACTGCTCACCTCTTTTTTTTGGTTGGATTCTGGTTTTGAAAAAATTTGCTTGAATTTTTTTACAGAGAAACGTGCCACTTGAGTAGATGTTTCAAATCTGATGTGTGATCCAGAAGGAAGGATACGTCTTCTTCATCACAGGGGAGGAGAGAATAGGGTGGAGTCTGAGAGAGAGAAAGTGGAGAGAGAGAAAGGAGGTAAAAGGGTTTTATTTATGTTTTCAATATGAACCGTTAGATCAAATTGTAATCCAACGGTGATGAAAGAGGTAGGTAAAGGTAGGCAAATAGGGAGTAGGCACAATAACCTATCCCTTCATTTTAAAAACTTGATGTGTGTTATGTCACATTATTTACTAGGAAAATCAAATTTTTATACCTTTTTACGCAAATTTTGAATTAACGTATAATGTTCGATTAAATTTGATTAATTTAACCGATGGAAAATGGGTGTGAAAATCTCGAAGGTTCTGCATTTACTCCTAAAATTGTGATACAATGTTTTAGAGCTTAACAAAACTGAATCTTTATATGAATCGCTGAATAAAACACAAAGGAAAAACAACGGGGTTTGCATCTATCTTATCACATAACACAAATTTTTTTTTCTACACACATAATATTTTGTGGGGCCCGCATTTTTTGAAAAAAAAAAAAATTAAAGCACGCAAAACGAATATCTATAATACTACACAATCAATTTTCCTACAACATAACTCTTATAAAACCCAAAAACAATTCCATACACGAACAAACTAAATTTTAAAAAAGAGTTTGGTGTTTGTCATTTTAAATAACATAAGTTATGTCATTTTAGGAGAGAGATAGACACAGAAAAATGAAAATCATGGGAAAGAGAAAGTGAGTGGTTTTTTTAATTTGAAATTTAAATAAAAAAAATTCTGTGTATGTCTCTCTCTTAAAATGACATAACCTTATGTCATTTAAAATGACAAACATTTTTCCCTTTAAAGAAATGTTTAATGTCTCTTATATTGTAGGAGATAGAATCATCTCGTATACATACATAAAAGTATATGAAATTAATATTTTCTTTCTCTCTTTTCTTTTAACATG
>JAVKPL010008404.1:0-111536 GCA_032173675.1 Gastrolobium villosum | reverse complement strand
TATTACCTACATAAATAAAAATTTGTAACATTTTGCCATAAAATGAAGTTGAAGAGTTGCTGCACTTATTAAAATTTGCAGATGGCATGTAATGACAAGTTAGTGGCGCTATCTTTGTAAAACAGACAACCCTACTTTTGTTGTAACTATTGTAAGCCATTGTGAAGTCAGTCACAGACATTATCTGTCTTCTAATCAACTTAAGCCTTTCTTGTGTATAAAAGGAGGGTTTTATAAGAGTTATGTTGTAGAAAAAATGATTTTGTTATATTATAGAGATTCGTTTTGTGTACCGGAATTTTTTTATTTTTTATTTGCTGCGGGCCCCACAAAATGTTATTTGTGTAGAAATTTTTATGGTCATGTTAAATGATAGATGATAAACCCATATAAGAAAATTGAGTCCTCATCACATTGCCGTGTATATGTAAGATGATTTTGACATCTCAAATTTGTATATAATATGTAAAACTTTATTTTAAGAGAGCTAGATCTATCCCTCCGTTGAAATTATAAGGATTATTTTTTATTTTGGTACATAAATTATAAGGATTTAACTTAAGATGGAAAAGGAGAGGGAAAAAAAACAAAATATTAATTCTTATTTATACTAATATCAAAATTTTAATCCTAATTAAAAAGGAAAGAAATTATGAAATATAATAAAATATAAAAATCATTTATGAAAGATGATCTAAAATATATATATTTTTAGAAATTAACCGGTATCTGAAGCCATATTAGACCCAACTAATCTAGTTTTGAGTTTGAACACTCTCATCCAATAAATAAATAAGAAATTGTCCTGTAACCAATTATTAGGTGAAGATAAATGATTTTATATTTTATATGATATTTCTAACATACTCTCACACACAAAAATTAATTGGACTTGAAGCTTGGATAATACACCGACTTATTTATGGATTACTTTATCATAGAGATTGTTATACCATATTAACCAACTAACTCTCCTAAATGTTTAAGCTATTGGATAAAAGATAAATTATTGGTTTTATATTTATATTATATTTTTAAAAAAGGTAACTATAATGTTACGGGAAACAAAAGTCATCCTATTTGGAACCCACAAGATTTTTTCTAACTCTCCACCCAAACAAAAGTCATGACTGATAGAAAAATGAGGAAGTTTTTTTCTTTTCTTTTTTTATTAAAGTGGTGGGTCCCACAAGATTTTGTGTCGGCAGGAACCCCACCTCTCCTTATGCGACATGACAATCCCCTATATTTTTAGGGGTTTATGTATATCATGTCATATGAAGATTTCATAATTTCCTGCATAGACAACATATGTGTCTTATTGGTTCTTAAAAAAAACAACAAAATAGAAATTTGAGGCACATTTCGATCGATCTATGACATGATATAAAGTATAAACAATTTCCTCTAACATAATAGTTATAAATCCCATATTTTTAACATAAACTAATCTTTGATACGTACTATCAGTCTTGTTAAACTCAAATTAATCATTGACTCAATCTGGATTATGTACTGATGGGTCATTGGTTCAATTAGTGAGCCACTAATTCCGGTCAAAAAAAATCTAAAAACTTACTTTTTTAGAAGCTAAAATTTTTAATTTCTTTAAAAAAAAAAGCAGAAGTTAAAAGCCGATTTTTTTTCAAAAAATAATTTTTTAAAAAAATCTACATTTTTTTTTATATTAAAATCTAAATAATTTTATAAAAAACACTTTTAAAATATGTAGGGAATAAAAGTAACTTCTTCTAGAAGGCCATCCAAAAACACTCTAAAGTGTTTAATCTCGTATCCTGGGTCGGGTTTGACATTGGTTGAATTCAATTTACTAATTTAGGACCGATTCACCGATTTTTCACTTATTCGAAGACAGCACCGATATGGTATATGGACCGAACCGGTTAAAGGTCCCATTTCCAGGTGAATCGGCGAATCCAATACGAAAAACCCATCTTAATAGTACTTTTTTTCATACACATAAATATAAAAATCGAAACCAAGATTATATACTTAAATGACCCAAATTCATTTTATTCTGACCAAAAAAAAATTTATTTGATAAATTATATAAGATTAAGTAAAATTATTAATATAATCCTCTTAAATAATAAAAAGAACTTGCATCTACTTATGATTCAAAACTTTTAAAAGTTTTTGGTTATGCGTAATTTCCACCAACTGATAATAGTGTGGGCGTAAGGTTTTTGCGCCCCTGTTTAACTGTTACCATTATTATTTTATAATAATAAAATTGTAGCTATCATATTAATTGACTCTATTTTTACATCAAAGAAAAAAAATTGTGATTTCACGTTTTATTTTTAAGAAATTCATAATACTTTTTGTGTTTGATACTTTATTCATCAGTAGTTGGGATTAATTATTAAATTGTTATGACATAAATCTCAATACAAAATTCTATAAAAATGCACGACTAGTAACTTTTTCTAATATTGGTATAATCCGGAGGTATCCTCATTCAACCTCCTCCGGTCACCTTGCTCTCGGGGTACGACCATGTAGGTTAGCCCCTCATTGGAACAGCGGGTGCATTGAGCTTCGTTACCGGAGGAAGGATGAGACTAATCCCCCAACCGAGAAGGAGACACTTTCCTCCTCTGACTCCCAAATTTTTTTCAAGAATTTGCTTGAGGCATGGTTTGAATCCCTGACTCAAACAAATCCTTAAGAATTCAGTTGCCAAATGAGCTACCCTTCACGGTTCACGGTTCACGGTTCACGGTTCACGATTACTAACCTTACATCCAAAGAAATTTGTATACTTTTTGGTGGCTTTTTTATTCCACTACAAAAAGAAAGATGGGATTCTTGAGAGTTGAGTCCCATCAACATGTGCTTTCCCCTTGTGTAGGTGGCCTCTAATATATTGGAGAGATGAATTAAATAGCTTATCGCTATGAATGACATTTGTATAGTCTTTTTTTTCCCTTTGTCTTTCCTCAGTTGAATGTTGACGTGTTAACACACACATATATATTTGATAATTTATAGTTATACTATAATTATAAAGAAAATTAGCTATTCGGCATTTATTTATTTTTTTCTTAAAATTATTGTCATTCTTTATTTACTCAATAATTTAAAAAATATAGGAAAAAGTTTATCAAAAAAAAAATATATAGGAAAAAGTTCAAGAATTCCCTTGGTTTATTCTTTTATCATTTATCCCTTTTATTTTTCTTATCACTTACCTTCCTTGTGATTTTTCTTCCAAATCCACATTTAAACCCATTAGTAATTGAATTAACTTATTACTTTTATCCAATTTTGCTTACATCAAAAGCAATAATCTATCATTCAAATTTAAGCCAAAATCACTAAATCATCAAAGGCAATTTGTGCAACTTTTTATAGGAAAAGTGGGCAAGTTATTCAATTACTAACAATGTTGAATGTGAATTTGGATGGAAAAAATCATAAAGGAGATAAATGATTAAAAAATATATAGGAGATAAGTGATGAAAAAATAAAGGGAAAAAAATGTTTCGTTTTAAATGACATACCTTGCATCTTTTCACTCTTACAAAGATGTGGGATCCATATTTTTAAAAAAAAATTCCCCCAACTCTCTATTTCTCAGGATTTATCACTTTCTCTCACTTAAAATGACACAGTGTTATGTTTTTTTAAAATGATACACATTTTCCCTAACCATTTCATAATATTTAATGTATAATAAATTAACTAAAATACAAATGTTATTAGTAGATCATGCATTTTTTTTTTTTACGTGGGCATGTTACTGTCGGAACATGGAGATCATCTTCTGTACATCTGTAGTATGTACATCTGCTATTTAATAAGTGACACTTGGATAAAAAACGTATTTTTCTCTCATTTCTATACAAACATGGCAGTCATTTCTCATTTTTTTTCTTGAATAGATGTACTAAGTGAATGGTACAGCAGTAGTACCATAGATATTTTCCGCAACATGATAATGTGGCACTGCGATAGCACAGTGTATCACATTTCCACGTTACAAATTTCTAAAAAATTTATCTTATTTGTGATTTTGTTTATTTTTTTTACGAGGAGCGTTATTCTTATAACCTAAAAATATTATAATTTCTTATAACTTTTTTACATTCTCGTCAATCCAACAATTATAATATATTAAAAATTAATAATTAATAGTAAATATAATCCAATAAATTATAATCGTTGGATTAATTAAAATCAACGCTGGAAAAATAAATTGTAATAGGTTGTAAAATTCTTAAGTTGTAAGTATAACGCTCTTCCTTTTTTATATAGTGAACAATATTATTTTTATGGGATATTGTGATTCTTCAATATGTGTGTATTTTTTTTTAAGTGTAGGGCCCACTATTTTTTAAATCACAACATAAAAAATAATTCTCATACAACATGAGAAAATCAAAGCACTACTTTTATATATGATTGAATAAGATTTTTTTTTTAATTTCTCTGCTGATTTATCCATTAGTTGATTAATCCAATCAAGTCGAATAGAATTATAGGTATCACAATTAATATGAGATTTGTGAATTAGAAATGCCTATATGCAATAAGGAGGCTGAGAGCCATTGAAAATTGTGTGCATAATAATCCTAAGGAAACTATAATTTCAAAATCATTATCGGTTAGATTAAATCCTTTATTTATAAAAGGAATGTACCTTATAATAAATAAAGCTCAAAATTTTTAAGAACCAGTGATTCCCATTCAATGGATCCAGGACACCAACAAAGCTCTTCTTGATAAACCTAATAAAAGAGAATGAGATTGAGATTGAATAGGAACGAAATTCGGATATGAAACAAAAGTGTCATATATAAACCAGACATATATATATATATACATATATATATATAGTAAAAAACATTTATCAAGTTACTTGAGATAAATTTATATCCAGCCACCCTAAAACTACGTCGTTTTGATTATTTATTTCCTTATATTTATTGATTTAACTTTGAATGATTATGATTTCCTTTTTCTCTCTCTTCCTTTATCACCATCGATCCATCTTTGTACGGTTATGATTTAGTAGCCGGAGATAAAGTTATTTCCGGCAACTTGAGAAATGATAAACCTATATATATATATATATATATATATATATATATGATATTTCATTTCATTATCATTTATCATTTATAATTTTTTTTTATCATACTTCTACATTCCTTATTAGTCTCTTTACTAAAAATATACTAGACATATATCAAAGACACTTGGTAATGATTTGAGCATTAGATGAGGGTGTTGACTTAATGAAGAAAACGAAGGCACAACTTGTAAAGATAGAATTAAAGATAAAAATTATAATAATAATAATCACTAGGTGAACAGGTTGAGAATTTGGGTATCGAGTTGAAAAGTCACGAAACTGATCATCAATTCAATAGTAATAAGTTTGGATTGGGTTTGACGTGAAGTGAATCAATTATTAAAATATTTAGAAAACATCTCATAATATTATTGTTATATCTTAAAGTATTTTAAATAATCTCTTAGAGTTATTTTTAATATTTCAAAATTTATTTTATTATTTAATTATATCATGAATCCAAAAATTAATTTGACGCGAAAAGTATCAGAGACGATATTGGTAAAAGAAGTAGAGCTTTATTAATCTCATGCAATAGGAAAGAATTCTCTCATACAATAGAGATAATCATGTGTGGGACTCACTCACTATAGAAAAAAGAAAAATAAATAAAAAAGTAATATGAAAATCGATGTATGTATAGGAGAGAAAAATTTTCTCCTACAACATAAGAATATATTTTCCGAAAGAAGTAATATTGAGAATCTGATGCCATAAGACATACAAGAAGATATATAGAATAATAATATGGCTACGCGTGCATACCGTGTCACACTTTCCAGCAACGTCCTTCTCCCGAGTGGCAAGCACCGTAATGAACAAGTTACGAATAATATTAGGTTAGGATATTCTTACTATTTATTTTTTCTACTATCATTTCATTATCATTTTAATTATCATTGGATTCAAAAGTTATTTTTTTTTTCTCTTTTTCTTCATTCAACTTTTATTCTAATCCAATGGTGATTAGAGTGCTAGTGAAATAGTAGTAGAAAAAATAGGTATATATGTTATGCTTATCTTGTAAGTAATTTGATGTGTAACACGACCTTATCCAAATGCACATACACATTTTGAATAAGAAGCTATATATCATGCATGGAATTCTAGCTGGATTCTTTCTTTTATATAGAGGGTAGGATATTTTCATAATAAAAAATTTAACATTAAATCTTAATCATTCATTTATTTTTATTTAACGATTAATATATCTAATAAATCAGTGTCGTTGGATATAAATAAAATCAACAACTAAAATTAAAAGAATAACGTGTACCGGTATAAAATTATGTTGACGCTTTATATATGAGTTTTTACGAAAAAAAAACTATTCTCATGTTACATGATATAAGTTTTTCCTTTTACACACCCTTCGTGTCATCTTTTTTTCTTTTTTCAGGTAGTGAAGCCCACATGTTTATCTCTATGACATGAGATAACTTATCTCCTTTAACATGAGCAGTGACGGATCCAGGAAATTAATGAAGGGTGGACACTCAGTAAGTTCAAGTACATATAGATTTGGGGTCTGGTCTAAAACGCGAGCAGCTGCTGGCTGGGTGGGTTTGGTTGAGATCTAGATCTAGACAGATTGCGACTGAACTAGACTCATGATGAACGAAGAAGCAAATGTTCCAACTTCCAATAACGGAGATCGAGGTTTGAGATGAGATGAATCAGTATATAGATGCAAATAATGGGTCTGGAATAGAGCTTTCTAATGTTAGATTTGGATAACGAAGATGGAGGAGAAAAAAAAAACTCACGGGAAAATAAAATAGAGGGAGAAAAATTAAAGGGTAAGATATTGTAACAACTAACTAGGGTACTAGTACTACCAATCAATTTCACTGTTAGATCGATTATATTGATCCAATGGTTATATTTATTTCTATCTTTGTATGGTTATGATCCCCATATTTAATACTTTAAATTTATTTTCACCTTTGTACAGTTATGATTTTGGATCATAACCATACAAAGATAGAAATAAATATAACCGTTGGATCAACATAATCGATCTAACGGTGAAATTGAATGGTAGTAATATTCGTAGTAACCCTAATTAGTTGTAACAATATCCTACCCCAAAATTAAATTGGGAAAACTTGAATTTTAAGAGAAGGGTACTTTTGTATTTTTGTGTCATATTTCAAGGATGGACACTTGTCTCCCTTCTCCACAACCTAGATCCGCCTCTGAATATGAGATTAATAAAACTCTAAGTTTATCTACAAGTTTATTATTATATTATGAAGAAGTCAGAGGTTGCTGGGTTCAATGGATGATGATGGTGCTGTTTTGGAAAGGTAAACAAGTAATGATGTATTTAATGCTTGTTAAGAGTCTGCCACCATGGTTCCCCAGCAAGTTTATGTGACTGCATCATCTTAGGAGGACAATAGTAGTTAACTCCAATAGTTAAGACTTAAAACAATAATATATAAGATTGGTCTCTATCTTCCAAAATGGCCATCTATTTTGACATCTTGAAGCCCCACCATGTGATTCAATGCAAAACCACTCGTCTTTTTAGTCTCTACTTGGATCTTACATGTGTATATAGTTTACTAAACACTGTTTATGATGCGTTGGAGCTGTAGGCTCTGTGAGAACAATACAGGAATTTCAGAAAACAGAACCATGTGGCCAGCTATTTTGATTCCCTTTGCTAACCCAAGTCACCTATTGCAATTTCGGGAATAACTCCTCTCATATTTTGTTGTAGGAAAAAAGGGGTGTTCTTTTACAATTTGTATCCTTTTAGTGTATTTACACTATGTCTTAGTGATAAGACGTAATGTTAATACAAAAAGTTGTTTATTTTTCTCTCTCCTCAGTTACATTTTTAACGTGTAAAATGAAAAAAAATAACTTTTTAAATTTGAATAAAGGGATAAGACATCCTTAGTGATAAGACTTTATGTAAGTCACTAAAAATATACAAGTTTGTGTTAAAGGACATCTAGTTAATCCTTTGTTTTAATATAATCATATTATTGGAAAGATCTCATTCATTTATAAATCAATTGTTAAAGTGATACTTTTTACTTTTTCATTTTTTTAACTTCATGAATATAATTTTGACCATTCATCTATACAAAATGACCATTCATTTATAAGGGACACAGCCGCAGGTTGTGGCAAATCACCAAACAAAATGAGGGGACTTAGAGCCAATAAGGGTGGTGTATGTGAGCACAATAACAATCAAGGAGGCTAAGATTTTAAAAAAAAAAAATACATATGAGATTTAACTCTTTATTTATATAATTTTATATAATGGATAAAGTCCATAGTCCTAAGCTTTTGGATGAGAGTTCAAGTGTGAGCAGTAAAGTCCCAGATTGGTTAGAAATGTGCTAAGTAATAATTATATATGTGGAAGAATTCATAAACTCAATACCTTAATATTTTGGATTGAGATCTGGTGTCTGAACCCATTTATGATAGAAAATTCGTAAGTTAATGTCTTGATGTATCCCATTAATTACTCAAAGAAGCCTCCACTTGAGGGGATAATATTGAGATAAGTATCCAAATGTTAATAGTAAAGTCTCATATTGGTTCGAAAATGTGTTGAGTGGGGACCATATAAATGAAAGGACCTATAAATCCAATATGTTAAGATTTTTAGTTGAAATACGGTGTCTGAATCCACTTATACTAGAGTCTGTAGCTTAACTCATATAATGATAGATCTATCATACCATAGGCTCCCCTTGTGACCCATCACTAAGAGCTTGCATGCCCATTATATGGGTCCAAAACACAAAGTTTTCATATGTAGGGGTGTAAATAAGTTAGGTTAGGCTACGTTTTGACTTAAATAGGTCAGGTCTGTGTAAACAAAAACTAATGTCTGACCTGGCCTATTAGCCCGTGTAAATCTCAAATCACAAGTTTAGTCTGACCTATATTTAAAAATTAAAAGCATTGGTCTAGACCTGTTAACCTGTTTAAGCCTATTAAACATTCAACAATTAAAAAATAACTAAAATGATATTACTTTATCATTCAAAATTATTAAAATAATTATTTTATTTATTTTATTTAAATAAATAATATGATATAGGCCGGCTTATAGGCTCAACATGTACAAAAAAGCTTATGGCCTATTTTTTAAATAGTTTTTTTTAAAAAAAAAACTTATGTATGTTCTATTTGACTATTTGTAATAAGTCAAATCTGACTTAATATATACTTAGTCATAGATCTCTATAAACTGGCCTAATTCATCTACATCCCTATTCATATGCTGTCTTATTTCCTTCGTGTGCATATCTACATCCATATAACTAATGAAAACCAAAAGCACAAAGAGGAGAGAAGAATTTACATGTTCGAAAAATAAGGGTTGCACCCAGTCTATATACCATAGATTTTTTTTTTTTGTAATACTATATACCATAGATTTAAAAAGTTAAAAGAAACGGAAATAAAAAAGAAATTCTCCGGATTGGACTTTCTTAAAGATATGAAAGAAATGTAATGACATTTTTCTTTTCATCCAAACTTTTGCCACGTAACAAAAGTAGCCTTATTTTCTGCCGTTCTTTGCTTCCACCAACAGCTTCAATCCAGTGCAATGGCGGACCCGTGCTATTGCAAGTGACTGCATTCCATAAAGATATGTTGATCCCATAAAATATGTCCATCAATCCATTATATAAAATTATGTTCATTAGAAAAAGGATATGCATTTAGAAATAATATGTATTTCAATAGTCAAGCCGACATAAGAAATCATTGTCATGAGAGAGATTCATATTTAACTTTGTCAACATGTAGATAAAGTTATGATGAGGTTGGAAATTTTATTCCAAAGAGATGTACCGTTCTAGCATTTGTTATTATAATAATTAAAAAAGTTTTAATTTTAGTTAAAAAAATTAAAAGGAATATATTATGAATTTGGGGTTATAAAATAAATATTTCGTCCTTCTTTGTAGAGTAAAAAAGGAATGCTGTAAAGTAAATTGTCTCTATAACAATTCCAAACATGTTAATGGTGATAAGAAGAAGAGCAAATTCCCTTTTGTTTTTAATGCATTTAAAAACAAAAAAATCGATCGAGAACGCTATCCCAAATCCCTTTCACTAAATGTGCAGATATAAATAAAATTTATATGTTACTATGCTTATTGAGGATCTAGAACATTTGCCACTGATCTATCATAATAAATTTCTCAACAACTATGATTTCTCAACAACTATGATTTCCTAATGAAGCTACAGAGGTCATATTCAAATTGAAAAAACCTAAAAAGATCACACTCATTAATTTAACTTTATGGCGAAATCGGAAGTATATTTCTTCCTAAACAGCAAAAACAAGCTATATATTTCTTTGAACAATTATCAACCTTTAAAAAAATTAACTATCAACTTCAATTTTTTTTTTACATTGCCAGAAGGTATCCCAATTCAACCTTTTCCGGACACCATGCCCTCGGGATACCGCCCGTTTGGGTTAGCCCCTCATTGTGACAGTGAGTGCACTAAGCTTCGTAACCGGAGAAAGGACGAGACTAATCCCCAACCAAAAATTTTTGACTTATCCTATGGCCCCCAAAGATTTTCCAAGAAACTGTTTGAGGCAGGATTTGATCCCTGCACCAAGCAATCCCTTTAGGCGGAAAAAGTATCAACGACTAGATTTCTTAATGCACTTGAATCAGAACAGGTAGCAATATCGCATCATCAATAGGCAACTGAACACATAAAGAGCTATAATCAACAACCAGCAGCATACGAAAACCAAAAAACATTTAGAAAAGCATAAGATAGTAGTAAGGTCATGCCAATGAAAGTTGGTTTACACAAGTCAATCTTTAATAAAGGATTATAGCATGACTTAGATTCGAATTCGAGAGTTTCCTATTGACAGTTGATACACAATGTGTAATCTCATTATAAATTGTCACTTACCAAAATTGTAGAATGGAGACAGATTTTCTCATTTAAACATGTATGAACTAATGTTTTAAAACTCACATGTAATCAATCAGAAGAATTAGCCGTATCATAAATTTATATATTTTAAGGGACACGAGTAAGAGTTAGGAGTCGGACACTCAATCTTGATCATTGATCCACTTATATCCAATGGTTCACATTACTAAAAAAATTGAGCCCTTAGATATAAGTGGGATCAACAGACAAAGTTGAGAGTTTAACTTACACTGATGTAAAATGATCCTCACCCATATTTTAACTCAATTTGACTATTAAAATATAAGAAAATTAACCTCAAGAAATGACAAAAACATAAGCCAGTTGTGTTCAAGGAGCGGACTATTAGATTGAAAAGTTTCTTATTCGATTCCTAAACAAAATCATTGGAACAAGTGATAAAAACCTTCATAAAACCTTTATGTTCTAAGCCACCAAGGAGATCAGTCTCATCTAAATTTGTGAAACACTCATGCAAAATTAAAAAGTAAAAGTAATATAAAATCAAATGTTTTTCACCCAAAAAAAAAAAATGTTAGCAAAAATTGGGATATGTTATTTTATTTATTTATTTTTATGCCTACCTTTATCATTTCTCTAGAGTGATAGACAAAATAGGCATAGAAAAAAACGATAGGTTATTCTGAGTAACTCTTTTTATGTGTACCTTTATCACCTACCACTCTAAAATATCATTATATCATAATCTCAACTAATCTTTATCTTTCTCTCTCTTTTTAATATTCTAATCTAATAATATTGGAGAGTGTTAGACAAATGAGCAGAAAAAATAGTAAGTAGAATAACATATCCCTAGAAAAAAAATTGACAGAATAATCTACGGGCAAAATGTGTGTCATTTTAAAGGAGGTAAAGTTGTGTCATTTTAAGAGAGAGAAAGAGATAGATAAAGGAGGAGAGAGAGTTGACAAAAAAATAATAAAGATATGGGTCTCATCTCTTTGTGAGAGTGAAAAAATATAAGTTGTGTCATTTAAAATGACAAACACTTTCCCCATAATCTATTTGCAAAAATAGCCCAATAAAGGGTATTTAAGTAATTTGATCCCCAAGGAACCACTATAAAAACCACAGGCCTTTGATCGAACAACTTTAGCCGCAGAAAACACCCACAAAGAGCCACAGCGTTCCGACAAATTCCCCCCTCGAAACGCTCGCCGGAAATTCCATCTCCGGCGAAAGGCCGTTCACTGATTCCGACGAACCTCCCTCCCTCTCTCCCTCCATCGTTTGTTTACATAAAGTTCCCGAAACTGACGCCCAGAAAACAGAATCTGTTGTGGGGCGGTGTATGATGGGATCTTGCATATGCCCGTTAGAAACTCCGGCGAGGTTGCTTTGGACCACAAGCTTCTTCCGTCATAAGCTAATGATCTTCTAATCCGTTAAAAACAAACACAAACACAACCTTGTAACTCTGAAATTACTAGTAACAGCAAAACACACAAAGAAACACATAAATCACAAAACACTTCACAAAGTGAAGTGTCTGTGGCAGTTACAGTGACAGTGATCGAACCAAAAACTTTGCAGTGCCATGGAATCTGGACGACTTTTCTTTGACACTTCCGCTTGTCGCGGGAACAACATCCTCTTCCTCGGAAATGCCGATCTCGATTTTCGAGGTATCTCTCTTTCTTCTTCTTCTTCTTATTGTTCTTCTTCTTCGCTTACCCTTTTTGGATTGAATTAACTGTTGTTGTTGTTGTAAGCTAGACTGTGTTTAAAACCGAAAATTAAAGTTGGGTTTGTGTTAAAGGAAGCAACTTGATTGTGTATCAAACATGGGTCGTGATAAGTCATGAATTAAATTTTTTTATTTTTTTTTCAATTTTTTGTGTGTTTTCTTATCTTGTAATCTAGATGGTGTCTGAAAAGTTAATATACAAAAGTGTGTTAATTGATGATTTTTTTTATTTTTTATTTTTTTGGGTGGGGGAATTTGGGATTGAAATGAAAGCAGGAAGATCGATGATGAGCATGGAGGAAGGCTCAAAGAGGCGACCTTTCTTCAGTTCACCGGATGAACTTTTTGATGAGGAATACTACGAGGAACAGTTGCCGGAGAAGAAGCGCCGCCTCACTTCCGAGCAGGTTGACCGGTTACTTGAATGAAATTAGTATATTGGTTGTTTTCAATATGTTTTTTTTGAATAAACTCAAAGGTATCTTTCGGCCGTAACCGAAGACTCTCCCTTTGAGCACTCGTCCCAAATCTTTTTTTCTATTTTCTAGGTTAAGGGGGGCCTAGACTCCTTGTTTTCAATGTGCTGATGCTTATTCTTGTCACAGTCTCACATTTGCTTATAGTTTGGCTTTTTAATACAATATTATTTGTGGAATAAAGGGGGTTGGCTTTAAAAAGAAATTCGATTTTGTGGTTATAAAGTGGTTGATTTTGAAAACCATTTCTTACTATTAGTAAAACGGAACAGCTTGAGTTGGATGCTTGTTCTTGTTATTAAATTACTTATGGAGATGCCTAGATGGAACTGAACAACAAAGACTGGTAAAATAGATATTGTGTAAGGCTTTTACTTTCTTCACTTTTGTGGTTTATATTGCTGCATCCGAATATTAAGATATGGGAAAAGTTTGTTAGAAGGCTAAGGCTAAAACTTTCATGATAGGTTGTCATCAATATTTCATGTTGTGACACTATGTTGTGTGTGGTTGATGATTAGGTCCATCTGTTGGAGAAGAGCTTTGAGGAAGAGAACAAACTGGAGCCAGAGAGGAAGACACAGTTGGCCAAGAAGCTGGGGTTGCAGCCTAGGCAGGTGGCTGTGTGGTTTCAGAACCGCAGGGCTCGATGGAAGACCAAGCAACTTGAAAGGGATTATGATGTTCTCAAGTCTTCCTATGATTCCCTACTTTCAACGCATGATTCCATTGCGAAGGAGAATGAGAAACTAAAATCTGAGGTACATATATATACAATTTGTAATGTTTACAAAAGTTGAATCATTATGTGTATGCAATGGAAATATTATGATTTTTTTTATTTAGATTTGGCTGCGCATATAGGGACAGTTACTATTTTGCCACGTTTGGACAAAAAAATTACCAAACTGCCACGCCAACAGTAAATTTTGCCAAAATGCCACGCGGCATAATTCGCTACACAGTGTAGCGAATTATGCATGCAAGTATTTCGCTACACAGTATAGCGAAATATGCCACGTCAGAACCAAAAATGTCACATGTCAAATTTTGAGAAATTCGCTACCCTATGTAGCGAATTTCTCAAAATTTGACATGTGGCATTTTTGGTTCTGTGCATCGTGACGTGACATATTTCGCTACACTGTGTAGCGAATTATTTGCATATATAATTCGCTACATTGTGTAGCGAATTATGTCGCGTGGCATTTTGGCAAAATTTACTGTTGGCGTGGTAATTTTTTTGTCCAAGCGTGGCACTTTAATCAGTGTCCCGCGCATATATATGCAATTTGAGAATAGGTGAATGCTGCAAAGATGTAATATTTGCATATAAGGGTGATGAGATATTTGATGAATAGAATATAAATTGTCTGTCAACAGTTAGTGCCTTTACAATCAGAACTCCATCATAGAGAAGCAAATCAACACTTAACCTAGAAGATGATTGGGGAAGCTATCCGGAGAGGGTCCTACACTTGAGATTCGATACTATAATAATAATCACATACTATCAAGAGTAGCATCTGTTCTGAACCCCACCTCGTTTGAAAAAAGGGGCCATTGCAAAGTTACTATGCGAATATACTTTTGTAGATTTCTCAAAATATGCTTAAGACTTCCTTTAGTGAAAAAAGACTGATGAATATTTTAGAAAAGAATATGCAAGATGGGGCCATAAGCTAAGTAACAAGTGGACATTTAAGTATTATTATCTTGGGATTTGATTTTCTCATGTTGCATGAGAATTCAACTCTCATGTTGTGACTCAACTAGTGGTGGATCCCACATTTATTAAAAAAAAGAAAAGAAAAATTTTACATGTAAATCGAAGGGTCACAACATGAGAATTGAATTCTCATGTAACATGAGAAAATATTTTCCCTATTAGGGATTTGATTTTCTCATGTTGCATGAGAATTCAACTCTCATGTTGTGACTCAACTAGTGGTGGATCCCACATTTATTAAAAAAAGAAAAAGAAAAGAAAAAATTTACACACAAATCGAAGGATCACAACATGAGAATTGAATTCTCATGTAACATGAGAAAATATTTTCCCTATTATATCTTAAATGACATTTTGACTATTCCACAGGTGGTTTCCTTAAATGAGAAGCTTCAAGATCAAGCTAAAGAGATGCCTGGAGAACCATTATTAGAAAAGAAAGGTGATCCACTTCAAGTGGATATAGCTCAAATTTTCAGATTGAAGGCAGAGGACCACATGAGTACTGGAAGTGTTGGAAGTGCAGTGGTGGATGAGGGTAGTCCCCAACTTGTTGTTGACAGTGTTGATTCATACTTTCCAGCTGACAATTATGGTGGATGTGTGGTCCCACTTGAAAGGGTTCAGTCAGAGGAAGATGATGGCAGTGATGATGGAAGGAGTTACTTAGATGTGTTTGTGGCACATGAAACTGACCACCCAAACCATGAGGAAGGAGAGGCATTGGCTTGGTGGGGTAATATGTATTATGCTCCATAATCTAACAATGCTTTTTTTAATTAGTTGCTTAATTAAGAAAAAAGCAAGAATATTGTATAATTATATGTATCATGTGGGTGAGAAAGACAAAAATAAACCTCCTGTTTAGGTGGCTTAGACCACTTTGGAGTTGGAGTGGCCTTAAGCCAAGATTAATAAATATAGTCCGGTAAATTGGTACATGGCGTCTTCTGTTGTACTTCTAAGTTTACATTAAGTTTATGTCTTGTTTAAGGAAAGTATTATATATATATATATATATATATATATATATATATATATATATATATATATATATATATATATATATATATATAGGGCAAGATCATCTTACACGTAAGAATAATAAGTCTTACATCAAATCTTAACAATTGATTTTCTGCATCTAACGGTTAAGATTTATTATGTCTCACTCATTAATTAATTTTTAATTCCCAATAAATCTCAACCGTTAAATTCACGGAAATCAACTGTTAAGATTTGATGTAAGATTTATTATTCTTACACCCATGGGTGTAAATTAATCATATCTATATGCGTAGGATTTTTTTCTTTGCTCCAAATCCCTCTTTGCATGTTACTTGAATCTCGTTTAATCTCGAAACGAACTAGTCTTGAGTCGAACTGGCTGAGACCACAAAGTGATTAGTTTTCCTCTTTTGGGGTTTTTTTATCTACCATTATTTTCACGCCTTAATTATGGCAGTCAAGAACGTATTTTACTTATAACTATCATGACATTTAATTTAATAACAATATTCAATTAATAACATTGTTTTTTTTTTTTGGGTGAAAGAAAGGATTTTACAGCCCAAAAAACAACTAAACAATGTAAACAACAAATATCAGCAAAAAATAAACAAATAAGTCCACGAGGAACATGACTAAACTCCTTATACAAAGAGTGCTGGTTGAAACAAATCAAATGGTTGGCAAGCCAATTAGCACACTGATTTTCTTCACGGTGGATGTGTTGAACTTTGAGATCCCATTCTTTATTCAACCAAGTCCGAATGCGAGTAACAATATAAGACTCTCGGACATCATTACCTTTATTGGTAAGCAACGTGACCACCGAAGTGGAGTCACTTTCAATTATAAGTTTCCTCATCCCTTTGTTTCAAGCAAATTCCAAGCCTTTCAGAATACCCCATAACTCTGCTGTAAAAGCTGATGCAATGCCCACATGATAAGCAAAACCCCATAGCCATTGACCATCCGATCCTCTACATAATCCCCCACATGCAGCTACTCCTGTAGATCCTTTGGCTGCACCATTTGTATTTAATTTTATCCAGCCATGATCTGGTGGATGCCAAGCAATTTGTGTAACAGCCCGTGTTAACCCGGTTTGTTAACATACTATCGTATTAAGCCACGCTTAATTAAAATGCGGAATAACTTTTTCTTTAATTCAATTATGATGTCATTAACCTTAGCCAACTTGATTACTTAATCCATTTCATAAAATAATGCCTGTATGTAAATTGCAAGACAACTAACTGAAATACCTTATATAAATATAAAGTGAGTATCTAAGTCACAGGACTACAACACATAGTCTGGACCAAAATCCTGAGACATTAATACAACTTTAACTAAAAGAAGACATAATCAAGTCTATGTAGCATGGACAATCCCCATGCTCACCAAATAAGGCACAATGCCCAACAATAGTCTCAACAGACAATCCCAACATAAATGAAGCTAAAAGCATAAAGCAACATGCATAACCAGCATCCAACAATGTCAGCATATAATATCATCAATATCTAACTCAGCTCCGGCCTCTTACCGCCTGAGGCCTCAATATATAACTCAAAGCACTCCTCACTCTCATGCGTCTACACGAATGGAGTCTCCTTTCGGGTAAGGCGAGTCATCGGCAACACCATCTTGGAGAATCCCTCAATGAACCTCTTGTAGTACCCAGCCAAACCTAAGAAGCTTCTCACTTCTGTAACCGTCTTGGGTCTTTCCCAATCCATCACGGCCTCAATCTTGTTAGGATCAACAGCAACTCCATCAGCGGAAATCACATGACCCAGAAATTTCACCGACTTGAGCCAAAACTCACATTTCGACGGCTTTGCATACAGCCTTTTCTCTTTCAAAACTTGCAACACAATCTTCAAGTGTTCAGTATGCTCCTCCTCTGTCTTGGAGTAAATCAAAATATCATCAATGAAGACGATCACAAACTGATCCAGGTACGACTGGAAGATCCTGTTCATGTAGTCCATGAACACTGCGGGTGCATTTGTGAGTCCAAACGGGATCACCAAATACTCATAATGACCGTACCTCGAGCGAAACGCTGTCTTTGGGACATCCTCCGGCTTTACCCGTATCTGATGGTATCTGGACCGGAGATCGATCTTCGAATACACACAAGCACCCCTTAGCTGATCTAACAAATCATCAATGCATGGAAGAGGATACTTGTTCTTGATTGTCACCTTGTTCAACTGCCTGTAATCGGTGCACAATCGCATAGTACCATCTTTCTTTTTCACAAATATGACCGGCGCTCCCCAAGGAGACACACTCGGCTGAATGAAGTCTTTCGCCGAAAGATCCTCAATATGCTTCTTCAGCTCTGCCAACTCCGGTGGCGACATCCGATATGGAGCTAACGAAATAGGCCGCACACCAGGAAACAAGTCAATGGAGAACTCTATCTCCCTCTGCGGTGGAAACTTAGGAATCTCCTCGGGAAACACCTCGAGGAATTCCCTCACCACAGGAATGCCAGTGAGATCCTCCTGTGTCCCACTCACCAAACCTCCCAACATGACATAGCCAAATGCCCCTGATCTCAAGGCCCTCCTCGCCTGCAGGACTGAAATGAACGGTGAGGAACTGGCTGTGGACCCACCCGGAGACATCACCACTCTCTTGGCACAGCAATCAATCAATGCACAGTTTCTGGACAGCCAATCAATGCCCAGAATAATCTCCAAGTTGGCCATCGACAATCCTATCAGATCTACCGAGAAGTCACGGCCATCCCACTGAAACGCTACATCGCGATGGACAGAGGAGGTCAAACATTTTTCTCCGGTGGCGGTGGTCACCCGCATCGGTGGAGAAAGCACAGCACTTGGCAACTCAAACCCCACATCAATAGGGGTAGGAACAAATGAATGCGTTGCCCCGGAATCAAATAATACATCAACAGCTAAACCACCAATGGTAACAGTACCTCTGACCAGGTTCGGAGCTCTGTCCGACTACTGACGATCGAGGGTGTACACACGCCCAGTAGTAGGTGGCACTGCTAGTGCCACTATAAGAACCATCTGCAGGGGAACTGCCTGCACTGCAGCAGCTCTCGCCGTCGGGCAATCTCTCGAGTAGTGGCCCTCCTTGCCACACTAAAAGCATATCAACTGGCCTGTAGCACACGGCCCAAAATGTGACTTCCTGCATCCCGAGCATCTGGGACCAGAAGGTCTCGCTGTATTCCCCTGAGCAGAAGTCCTCTTAAACTGATTTGGCATTTACTTAGCCGCCAACTGTTTTCCCTTGCCCTTGTTCCCAAACTTCCTGTCTCTCCGGAAAGTGGAACCACCAGTACCCTGTGGCACCTCAATCTTGGTCTTCTTGGCCTGACTCGCTCAGCAGAAATCCTCTATATCCTGACACTGCTGTACCAAGGCCCCGAAGTATCTCGAAGCAGAACCAGCAAGATGACCAGCAATGTCCTCATTAAGTCCCCTACGGAACTTAGCAGCTAAGAAAATAGGAGTCGGCCTCGTCATCTGGAAATGAGCAAACTTAACTAGCTCATTAAATTTGGCCAAGTACTCGTCTACAGACAACGAGCCCTGAACCAATCTGTCGAACTCTCCCTGCTTACTCTCTCATAAGGAAAGTACCGACTCAGAAAACAGTCCTCAAAGAACGGTCATGTCATCACGTGCCCCTGCATCTCGAACACCTTGGAGGTGTTCGTCCATCACTCGTGGACATCGCCCTCCAGCATGTATGTGGCGAACATCAGCTTTTGCGGCTTTGTACACTGCATCACCCTGAATATCTTGCCCAGGGCCTAGAGCCATCTAGCAGCAGCAATGGGATCGTAGGACCCATCAAACGTAGGTGGCTTATGCTTGCGGAAAGCATTCAATCGGCGGTCGATCTCATAAAATAATTCCTGTATGTAAATTGCAAGACAACTAACTGAAATACTTCATATATAAATATAAGGTGAGTATCTAAGTCACAGGACTACAACACATAGCCTGGACCAAAAAAATCCTGATACATTAATACAACTTTAACTAAAAGAAGACATAATCAAGTCTATGTGGCATGGACAATCCCCATGCTCACCAAATAAGACACAATGCCCAACAATAGTCTCAACAGACAATCCCAACATAAATGAAGCTAAAAGCATAAAGCAGCATGCATAACCAGCATCCAACAATGTCAGCATATAATATCATCAATATCTAACTCAGCTCCGACCTCCTACCGCCTGAGGCCTCAACATTACCTGTACCTGAAATAAGCGTCCTCAAACGTGGGGTGAGATCTCTAAACAAGAAATCTCAGTAAGACAGGGGGTCCTCAAGGATCTTCCACCCCAAGCTCACTTACATGTGCAATATAAGTTCAAAAAGCAGTATTTCCAATATTAGTTCCAAAAGTATGCAGTGCAACAGATATTCGTGCCATGTGTGTTTATATTATCTACTGGCCAGAGAAATGTAGGAATACGTCTATACTCACATGAGTACAAGGAACATCGCTTGCACCTCACCCACAGCCTCACCATATCGTATGTACCACATACTCAGGCTTACCGTATAGGTGGACACCACATGCATATCATAAAGGCACATTGCATATAACAGCTCAACAGCATTTCCAAATATCAAAAGCATGATCTGGTGGATGCCAAGCAATTTGCAACTGAATTAGCATGCCATTTTTCTTCTTATTTCCGTTGACACCGAAAGCATGTTCAATATCCATATCCCTGCGATGCACCTTATTAACAATGAGATCTGCATTAATACCTTCTTTCCCATGATAAATGTCATTTCTTACATTCCACAACTCCCAGCAAGTTAGAAGGAATATTGTATCCCAATTCAAGCTAACGGGTCCCTTCATAGCATTACATATGTTAGATAACATCCAGTCTACCCATTCCTTATCGAAGAAAAAAGCTAGTCTCCTCGGTGATAGTAGCTTATACCAAACTGCTTTTGCCACATCACAGTCTCTTAACACATGAAATTTGGTTTCATAAGCACTAAGATCTAGAACAAATTGGATTCGCTTCTGACCACTTAGCAGGCCATTCACTTGTTGGTAATCTACGGTGAAGACATTTCCACATAAAAATCTTCACTCTTTTTGGACCCTTCCACCACCAAAGAGCATTCCACACTTGATCTGGTATACTGCAATTTGCAAATAGAATTTTTTTCTGCATAAGAACCTGGTAGGCGTCCTTAACTGTTATGGAACCGTGACCCCTAATATTGCATCTTTCTACATCTGGTCCATCATTTTCAGCAGGAGGAAGAAATCCCTTAACAATCTCTAAGATGTCATGCGGCAGGTATGCTTGAAGAATATTTACATCCCAACAGTCATTCATATCAAGAACTTCATTAGCTTTTTTGTTTAATTCATTTCCAATAAGCTCTTTCATGCAGACATTAACTAGAGGACCCACATTGGGGATCCAAGAATCTGTCCAGAATTTGACTGAAGCTCCATCACCAATCTCCCACACTACAAAGTCTTTTAACTCTAACCACACTTTGCAAATGCTCCTCCAAAGAAACGAATCCCAAGATTTACTGGAAAAAAGGTCCATCTGATTTCTTCTCCCATTATACTTTGCTTTTAAAACCCTCACCTCAAGCGCATCATGATTTGGTTTAATTTGCCAGGCAAGCTTACACAAAAACGCTTCATTCATAACATCAAGACATTTAATACCAAGGCCACCACTTTGCTTTGTTTGGATTAAAGTGTTCCACCCGATCATACCGTTTCCTCTTTTTTGATCAGAAACATTCCAAATAAATTGATGTTGTATTTTCTCCACCTCCTGACAAATGGATTTAGGCAACTTTGTACTTTGCATTTGGAAAAAAGGTACGGTTGAAACGGAAGCTTTGCTCAACGTAACCCTACCTGCCATAGATAAACACTGCCAACCTTTCATTTTGACTTCACCTTATCAACAATATCTTTGAAAAAGGCTTTGGAGACCCTTCCATGTTGTATCATCGCACCAAGGTAGCGTCCCAAATTTCTGGTACGCTTAAACCCGCTATATTCTCATCAACTTCTTAGAGAAGTATACACTGGTTTTCGCCAAACTCACACGAAGACCAGAAATAGAAGCAAACTCATTCAATAGATGGACAATTAAAAACATTTGCTCTTCACTTGCCTCCGCAAATAACATCAAATCATCAGCAAAGAATAAGTAGAATATTTCAGGACCTCCCCTTTGCCCACCCTTATTGGTTTCCAATCCCCTTTACCAACAGCATTAGCAATCATATGGGAAAGCTTTTCAATTCCTAAGACAAATAGGAAGGGAGAAATGGGGTCACCTTGCCGCAATAATAACATTGTTAATAGTGAATAAAGTTATAAAAAAATTTAAAAGCAATATTCAATTTTTGCACTAACATAATTAGCTAGTGAATGGATTAATTGAAAATTGTATTGATCAACTTCAACTCGATACGAATTTGTATTGAAAATTGTACCACAAGCTTCCGACAGCAAATTAATCATAATATAAGCTCATGCTGGTTTGCTCAGAAATCTTAGATGATTAACAAGCAATCAAATGATCATACCATGTCAGATATTTCTGTTGGATATCAACAGGCCTCACACCCAAAGCATTATAGACCTTCATACCTAATGATTATCTAGCAAGAGATGAGAAATATAGAATCCTACAAACCTACCTCCCAATAGACACCCTAGTAGATTACCTAAACTGCATTCCGCACTTGGGTACACAAAACCAACATGCTGTTAATTAGCATAACAGACGCAGCCACCACTTATGCAAGTGAAATGTCCCTGCTACCTCGATTATTGCCACATATGTGGAAACGGTGCAACCCCCTTAAGAGTAACTTGATCCTCATTGAGATGCTCAAACCGATGGGGAGGGGTTCAGATATTTAGTATATATACGATAAACCCACAACCATAAAGCAGGAATTAAAGGGAAATTAGCAGATAAACAAATCAAATAGAACTCGCACTAGGTTTGCACAATAAAGCAGATGGAAAAATGCATTGATTCCAATAACTCCCCTGCATTCTAACACATCTGCAGATGCCCAAGAACAAGATCAAGGGCACGCGTGTGCAGGACTTTTTTGGGGGTGAGAGAAAATGTATAAAGAATGAAATATTGCCTACACTGCTCAAACTTGACATTTTCTGGCTTCTTTCCCATCCTTCCTTTTTTTAATTCTTTTTTTTTTCTATTCCTTCTTTACATTAGTTCCATTTGTATACATATATGGATCAGACTCTGCTAGAAAATGAAAAATGTAATATCGCTTCTTGCTATAAAGCAACCAATTGGACAGCTGCAGCAGAAATCATTTCAAAATTGGACGCATCCTCATAATTCCCTCATACTGGTGCCCTCACTGAAAGCATACAATTCTACAAATTCTGCTTAGCCAAAAACCAGCATCCGAGTTAGCAGGTCAGTTTGACCTATATGTACAAGCACGCAAGTGACACCAGGAACTGTGGCTGCCCCCTTTAATAACCTGAAGCTGGTCCCATGGCTTCTCCATCCAAATTCAAATATCAGTGGATGATCACATCACACCACTTAAAGTGACCAGCTTTCTGATTTTCTCAGCCAAGAATGAGTATGAGATCAACCATCCGGTTCCCTCCTTTTCCTGTTCGATTTCCGGCTTGCTTTAGATTTCTCTGCATCCACCGTGACCAGCGGTTTCTGTTCTGCTATCGCAGAAGGTTCAGAGCTGTCAGTAAAACTTGAATTGGGCATTTTCTCATATAAAATGGCTGAATCAAGGGAGTATATGCGAAGGGCAAGGGAAGGCAAAGTAGAAGATTTCGCAGCAGCAGAGAATGATGACCAGTACCACCAGTCATTCCTTAAGTACTCTGTCTTAATCATATCCTCCAGTGTAATTGTTGCCTGAACCATCTGAGAAAATGGAAGGAACATCAATTAACAAACACAAGTTCACGTTCATCTCCAATGTACCTGAACTAGAAATATAGCATATTTATTGCTCAGGAAGTTCATGCACACACATAAAACAACTACTTTTCACTGATATTGGAGTAATTTTGCAAAGTGGCATTAATAAGTCAACAAACTGTTGTCTAGCGAGACTCAAAAAAGTGTCTCAGCAAGCTGAGCTGCAGTGCTGAACTATTAGAAAATAGAAATGTTTAAGACAATACCTATTAGTAGAGAAGTATATGTGCCAGAGCCACAGAAATAAGACAAACCTCATATATAGTCTCTGCAGATTTCACAAATGCACGCCAGGCCTGTCTTCTATCCAACTGTGCCCTTGATGGTCTCAGAACAACTTTTGGGAGTGCAGCATCCATATCAAGTAGATTAATCTTCAGTTGCCTTAAAATATGAGAAACTTTTCCAACTAATGGTCTCAACGAAGATGAAGGGACCACACAGCAGCCATCAACTACCATATCGGAAGCAGGACTACAAACAGAGAACTTTCCATCTCTTTGTTCTCCCAAAGATGATTTGTTGGATTGTCCTGCTTTATTGCTTTCATTTGCAGCTAACCTTCCAAGAGATATGCTGGATTTAAGGTCATGACATATGCCAGCTCCATCATTGCTTCCTTGAAAAACCCGGCTCTCTGAAGCTTTGGATGCACCACCATCAATGCTATCATCCTTTTGAGCTGAGAATAGCGTATACTCACTAACAAAAGGAGAGATGGAAGGAACAAAGGATGGAATACCATCTGAACCAATAAGACCTATTTCTCTGACAAGTTCCTTGTTGGAATCATTTGTCACAAACTTGGAACATATATCTTCAAAGTTAAATGGGCACGTGGATTCTTCATTTGAAAATTTAATCAATCTTCTACGCTTGGAATTTTCAGTAATTGACGATACAGCTGTTTCTGCACCACCTTTGAATTTTCCATGTGAGGTATCACATTTTGAGTTACCTTTTCCTTTGGAAGATCCATTTTTATCCTTATTCTTCTCCAAGGTCATCAGACCTGCATTACATTTGCCATCATTGTGTCCCTCCAATTCAACATCACTTGAAAATGTTTTGTGGCAATACATGCAGTGTTTCCTACAAGGCCATATGGGTTCTAGGCACTCACACCTATACATTTTTTCATCATTAGTTGTTCTCGCCTTTTTGCTTCGCTTCTTCAACACCTCAATGGTATCCCACTCAAAAAAGGAACCATATTTTTTTTCTAGCAAGGACGTCGCCTTTGTAACAAGAGAATTAGATAATGTTTTCTCACTATTTCCTGGCATAGAAATAGGTCCTTGGTCCTCAACCTGAACTTCAGTCTGTTCATTAATAAACTCCTGAAATCTCGATTTTGGCCCCAGCATAATGGAATCTTTCAGTTCTCTTTCTTTAGGGTCATTATCATTCAGCCAACATAAGAGCTCTTCGATTTCTGCATCAGTTTCATAAGCAATCCATGGTGAACTAATGCCCAAAGCATCACTTGGTTGAGACATTAAAGAAGAGGAGTCTTTGGTCACCACCAACATCTTACAGTTATCCTTGTCAGATAGTGCACAACGCTGCAGAACAGGAAACTTCTCCACGGTGTCTCTGCTAACTTCCCTTCCTTTTCCATGCAGCAGTGCAGCACTTGCATCAACAACTATACGTGAACGTCCTCTGGGCATAGCCGAAGTCCAGTACAGTCGACCAATGGAATCAATGCCCAAATATTCCCGGCGAACAGAGAGCTTCAGCAGCTGTGATCCTACGCTAGTTATGGAATCCTGCAGTAATGAAATATTACGCTTGATGGCACTGAGCTCGAGGTGGTAGGTTTCTGACTCATTCATAGCAATCTGAGGAACATCAACAGGCACACATTGTTCTTGCTGATATGTCACAAGAGTAGAGATGTCCCTTCCCTCACATTTCTGTTGGTTAACCTGGATATGAGCTGCTCCACCAGAACCATTTATTTCTTCACGCAGATGATTTGGTGATGCAAAAGACTTGGGGGATCTATCAGTACATTGAGACTCCACAGCCACAGAGACACTCCCAAGTGGTCCCTCTACATCTATGGAATTCAGATTTTGGCTATCAGAATCTGAATTTGTCACTGGTACAGTTTTATCAACACTATTGAACCTGTACTTCTCTTTGGCAATCACTTCTGAAGGCAGACTATCGACAAATACCCCAAAATTACTAGGATTGTCAACTACAGTTTGAGGCTGCCCCAGACACTTACCACTATTTGAGAACAAAGCCGCAAATCCTTCCTTAAGACCAACTTCTCCAGCGGTATTTAGTGAGAATGTATCAATTTTTGCAGCTTTTGTTGATAAAATATCTTCTTTAGTTTTCAGGCTTTTCCACTCTACAGAAAGTGCACGCAATTTCTGATGCAACTCAACAGACAACTCTGCACATTGCTCAAGGTGTTGGCGTAGCAGGGAAGAGTTAAGCAACTCATCGCACAAAAACTTGATAAGGAAAGTTCTCTGCAACCATAAAAAAAATTAAGCAAATACAAACACAGAAAAGAAGCTGCAGTTTCAGCAATATGTAATCATAACTCAAGTTGCAAACCACAGAGCATTTTAAACTTAGCAATAATAGTAGTCAATTCAAACATCATAACTACTTTGACAATATCTCAAAACAAAACAAAAAAAAATGAGCATTTGTATCATTAAAATTAATACTTTCACTGAAAACCTTTCTTAGATACAAAATAAAGAGTTATACACTTATACCCATGGAAATCAAGTAATAAACAAAAATCAGCAAACATAAGAGTCAGAACAATATATAATTTGTTAAAGATGCAATACAAAACCATTCATGTAAGCTTTTAGCTGAAGACAGAGGAAAGATTTTATATTACATCTTTTATGTGTCACCTCACTCGTGCAAAAGCCACTTGATCATAGTGTCTCTAATGTCCTTGTCATACGCATTTTGAGATCTAGCACAAGGTAGATGAACATATACATTGTCCATGCTTCAAGCCCAAATGGCTAGGGACATGTTAAAAATGTAATATAAAACCATTCATATGTCTCACCTAACAACTTAAGCTTTTAGGATAGTTGGTTCATGACTTCATTCATACCAAAAAGGAATGCTGAGATTCATTTAGATGATAATGAATGGGAAGCATATACCAGCATAATCCAATTACCAATAAAAATCCTTTTTCATAGCAGTATAATATGATGAATATCCAATGCGAAAAAGAAGACCATACTGCCATTCTAATACAAGGGTATATATGTATTAGCTAGCTAAGAAAGAGCAACATAAGTAGGTGCCCATCAACAAACCTCGCCCACACTGAACTCCCAGTATTCTTTTTCTTCGAGTACAGCTGATAAATGAGTTAGACCTTCCAAGTAAAGAGAATTAACTTCTCCCTGGAATTTTTTACTTTTATGTTTTCCGGCAATCTGTATACGCTCTGTAACATCTTGAGTTGCATGTTTACCATCAACACAAGAAGGACAATACCAGTTTCCTTCAGGGATCCTTGCAAGTGGAGGATTCAAGCAATACGTATGATACTCAGCATCACAAGTATCGCATAGTAGAACACTGTCATCATCCCTGTCAATGCCACATACTTTACAGACTCCCTCATCCCAAGGGGCCTTTGGAATCTCACTCGTTGACACAATAAAATCATGAACTTCTTTTCTCATTTCTGCACTTAAGCATCCCAATTTAGTGTACTCCACAAATTTTTGGACATGGGTAACAACCTGTACCAATTCAAATATTCAATTAGTGAAAGCACAATTGTCCATGTGCTGATGTATACGCAAACAAGCTACCAACCTCGTCATTATATAACGATTCAAAATTCTGGGATAATTTTTCAGCCAGTTCAACTAAGTCAGGTTGATCCCCAAAAGCAACACGAACATTGTTCCACAGCTGCAACATGTCAAAAAGTTATAAACATAGTAAGAATGACATGGAAGCTATCAGAAAGCATATTAAAGACCAGTATTTGAAGGAAGACATGAGGAAACTAACCATGACCCACCCCCCACCCACCCCCCAAACATCTTCTCTTCTTGAGCCAAAGACTCAAATGGGGCAAGGAAGCATAAAAAATAATATTTACAACAACCTTTACAGAGAAAAACCATACCATAATAGCAGAAAAATTTGGGTCTAAAAGGGAATAGTAATCTAAAGAAAAAAAAAATTAAGAGACCATTTGGTCAAGCAATCTAAGTCTGATATGACACAGACCTCGCGAACATCCTCCAGAAAAGCTTCATGAGATCCACCATAAGATCCAGCAGCCAACCTTAGGTCAACAGTCCGGAAGTCAAGAGGACGGGCCACCATAGCTGGGGGTCCAAGAAGCCCTTCATCATCATTATCGGAACAATTTATTAGTTTTCTTCCCAGCAAATTACAGAAAACCTTTGAATCATCTGCAGCAGCTGCACGACGTAATACAATCCGACATTGTTTCATGATAATATCAGAAATAGATACAACAATCTTCTTTTTCCTTCCTTTATTGGGATTCTGTTGCGATCCTTCACCATTTACATTAGCCAACACTGAAAGAACTGCTTTCTGTGTACAATAAGAATATATATAATTCAGGATCATGCTTCATAAAATACCACATAAAAAACCAAACAATAATTAACTATTTTAACCAGATGAACTATTACATTGTAATACAATATTTAACATGCAGCGTAAGAAATTGAGCTTCTGTTACAAAAGAGGGAAAAAGTAAACGGAAAAAAATAATGTTTCAAGAAGATGCCTTGCATAATGTAAAAGAAGACAATATACATAGTTTTCTCATATTCGTGAGGAGCGAAAACTATAAATTACAAGATGGCTTGCATAGTACAGTAGAAACTAATGCACAAGAAAGTGAGAAACAATAATATTAATTAATCGAGCAAATTCTACGCTGAAACCATAGCACCAGTGCAACTAGTAGCTGACAGTTCCTGGATTCTATTAAGGGGTTTGATCAGATATCTGATCCAATGGTCAAGAAACTGCCATACTAACAGTTTTACTAGCGCAACAAAAATAGTGGTTTTACCATGGTCTTGGCCATGTCCATGTATGTCATGTACCTAAACATAAAAAGCAAAATAAATGTAGTAAAGGAGAAGTGCCA
Source organism: Gastrolobium villosum (assembly GCA_032173675.1). Lineage (NCBI taxonomy): Eukaryota > Viridiplantae > Streptophyta > Magnoliopsida > Fabales > Fabaceae > Gastrolobium > Gastrolobium villosum. The sequence goes on along the minus strand of JAVKPL010008404.1, from coordinate 82,399 downwards.
CTGATTAGCACCTTCGTTGGTCCAGATGCATTCCCCTTGTACACTTCTTTACTAATTGAACGCTCCAGTATTTCCTTTGCCCACTCTGGTGGATTCTTATTCAGAGCTTCATAAACACACTTTCTGATTCGGGTTCCCACATTTGTTGGTAGCTTTCTGACAGGTTCCAGCAGCTGCGCCCATTCAGGAATAATACCATCATTCCCCAGAATTTTTTCAGATGCACCCTTTGCATCAGACTCCTCTTCTTCCATGGTTAGTGCATCATTTTCTCTGCTCAAAGAACCAAATATTTTCTTTGTGGCCTCCGCAAGTAACTGAGAGCCAAATAAAACAATGCTTCAGTGTTACTTCTATAATTCCTTTCAATTCAACTATTAGCAGCATCAAATAAAATCCAAAGACATAGTATGACATAAGAAAGAAACTTCTATGAGGAAATTGAGCATCCAAATAAAGCATGCACACTAGCCATGCCAAGACAAAAACTGAAGTAAAGGAATAAAGCTAAACCATATCAAAATGCACATAAAATCCATCCCAGATGCTAGGTCTGATAAGACAAATTTGACAACATTACAGGAAAATGGAAAAAGTAATTTGAACGGTACAACATTCTGACAGGCATTTTATGAAAATCGCGTTTGCAAAGGAACAGCAAGTCTGATGTGAATATGTGAAGTACTTAGGTTTAGTATGATTCATAAGAACTATTATCATTTGGAATCCAGGGCTATAGTTATGACTACAAAAATGCTAAAGAAAAGCTTTATATATAAATGTCCATAATTTGCTTAGCAATTTAGCATACAGTTAAATATAAAGAATATGTGAAAAATATATTGAATGAATAATTACAACACAAGAGCTCTCTATATATAGAGACTCGTAAAAACTAAAGAGCTAAGTTTACCCAATGTGAGACTATCTAATATATACTGAACAATTATATATGATGTGGGACCATCTAATATATAACAAATATTCTAACACTCCCCCTCAAGCTGGAGCATATATATTGTAAGCACCCAACTTGCCACAAATATATTCAACCCGAGGTCCCCTAAGAGCTTTAGTGAAGACATCCGCGAGTTGATTACTGGAGTTGACAAATGCAGTTTTGATTTCTCCTGACTGAATCTTTTCTCGAATGAAGTGACAATCGATCTCTACGTGTTTGGTTCTCTCATGAAATACCGGATTAGAGGATATATGTAGTGCAGCTTGATTGTCACAGATGAGAGTCATGGGTTGTTTCTATTCACAAAGATGGAGCTCCCAAATTAACTGCTTCAACCAGATTAGCTCACAAGTAGCAACTCCTTCTTGATCACTTCCGGTGAGGTGATCCTGCCAATCAGCATCTGAATAACCGCAATTTCTGTATTTCCCTGATCTGAATATAACAAACATCCTTTGATGTAATGAAGAATTCTAACAGCAGCATCCCAATGAGAATCACATGATGTCATCAACATAGACTAACAAATAGATGCATTTGTTAGGAGATGTGATCCTATAAAATACAGAATGGTCAGCTCTACTCCGGATTAAGCCAAACGCCTGAACAGCAGAACTGAAACGACTGAACCATGCCCGAGGAGACTGTTTGAGACCATATAATGATTTGCGAAGACGACACACCTTCCCAGACTCCCCCTGAGCAACAAAATCAGGTGGTTGCTCCATGTAAACTTCTTGTAAATCACCATGAAGAAAAGCATTTTTGATGTCAAGTTGTAGGAGTGGCCAGTGGCGAACAGCAGCAAGGGCAAGAAATAAGCGAACCGATGCCATCTTAGCAACAGGAGAGAATGTGTCGCTATAATCAAGACCAAAGAATTGAGTAAAACCTTTTGCAACTAAACGTACCTTGAGACGATCAATATGGCCATCAGGTCCAACTTTCACAGTAAAAACCCAGCGACAACCCACTATAGACTTCTCTGGGGGAGCAGAAGAACAAGGTCCCAAGTGCCATTGGTATGAAGTGCGGTCATCTCATCTAGCATCGCTTGGCGCCACCCTGGATGAGAAAGTGCTTCACCTGTGGTTTTAGGAATAGAAACAGAAGAAAGACTAGAAACAAAGGTGAAATGAGGAGGAGAAAGACGGTCATAGCTCAAAAAGGTATAAAGAGGATAAGGATTACGAGTAGTACGTGTACCTTTTCTTTGAGCAATAGGAAGAGCCTCTGGTTAAGGATCCGGAGGGGAAGAATCAACTGCAGGGGGCAATGAGTCAGCAGGGATCGAGTTAACAGGAGGCACAGTCTTACGACGTTGATAAGTGAGAAGTGGACGTTCCTGAGGTAGTGAAGCAATATGTTGCTTATCTGGAATAGAAATACCTGCAGCTGGCAAAGACAAGTCTAGAAAGGGAACAGGAAGAACATGATCAACTTGTGACAATGAAGATGGGTTAGAATTAAAGGGTTGTTGATCAAGAAAGGTGACATCAGCGGAAACTAAGTAACGCTTAAGATCGGGAGAGTAACAACGATACCCCTTTTGAAGACGAGAATAACCAAGAAAAATGCATTTAAAAGCTTTGGATGTTAACTTGTCTTTACCTGGAGTAAGATCATGAACAAAACAGGTACAACCAAAGACATGTGGGGATAGAGGATAGAGAGGAATATCTGGAAACAATAAGGTATAAGGAATGTCATTATTAAGCACAGATGAAGGCATGCGGTTGATGAGAAAGCAGGAAGCAAGTACTGCATCGGCCCAGAAGTGAAGAGGAACATGCATGTGAATAAGAAGAGTTCTTGCAATCTCAATGAGATGTCTATTCTTTCGTTCAGCTACTCCATTTTGTTGTGGAGTGTGAGGACAAGTGGTTTGGTGTAAAGTACCCTTTGTGGCTAAGAAATTAGAAAAGTCAACAGAAACATATTCCTTAGCATTATCACTTCGTAAAATACGAATAGAAGCACCAAATTGAGTATGGATTTCAGCAGAGAACTTTTGATAAATAGAAAATAACTCAGAACGGTTTTTCATTAAATAAATCCAAGTACGATGGGAAAAATCATCAATAAAAGTAACGAAATACCGAAATCCTAAAACAGACACACTACGACTAGGACCCCAAATATCTGAATGAATAATAGAAAAAGGAGCATCAGCTTGTTTATTGACTCGATTAGCAAAGGAAGAGCGTATGTGCTTTCCTTGCTGACATGACTGACAATCTAAAGTCTGAAGACCAGATAAAAGAGGAACCATCTTTTGTAATTTTGAAAGACTAGGATGCCCAAGACGACTGTGGATGAGTTGTGGAGATTCTGTGATAGAACAAGCAACTAAAGGTCTCGGCACAACCAGGTAGAACAGACCCCGTGACTCACAGCCCACTCCAATCGTCTTCCCCGTACCCGGGTCCTGCACAGAAACATAATGATTTGAGAAGGTGACGATACAGTTAAGAGAACTGATCAATTTACTAACAGATATTAAATTATAAGGAATGTGAGGAATGTAATAGACAAATGTTAAGGTCAATGAGGAGGTTGGACAGATTTGTCCAATCCCATGAACAGGAGCTTTAGTTCCATCAGCAAGAGTAAAGGAGGGTAATTTATCAGAATAAGTAAGAGATGAAAAGAGTTTCTTATTACCACAGAGGTGATCAGTAGCACCTGGGTCAAATATCCAAGGACCAAGTGATGTAGAATGAGAAACACAAGCAACAGGATTACCAGTTTCTGAAGTTTGAGATTGAGGAGAGGCTTTCCTGAGAAGGTTCTGGAATGCTGCATAGTCTTCAGAGGATAGAGAGACTGTACCATTTGAAGCAGTATCTGATTGAGCTATATTAGCAGCAAAAGAAAGTCGCAGATGAGGATACTTTGTGTAGCAGCGTTCCTCATAATGACCAAGTTGCTGACAGTAATGACAACGAGGTCGCTGACCACGTCCTCCTGGGCCTCTACCACGACCCCACGTCCACCTCCAATATTCTCGCGAAAGTCATTAAGGGAAACTAGAGCAGTAGGATCAACAGCGGAAGATGATGCAGGAGCAGATCTCTTATTCAAATTTAGAAGACGCTGATATGTCATGGATAGATCAGGCTCCCCACTGGTCAAAATAGTATCACGGACATTATCATATTCTTCGGGAAGGCCAGAAAGTGTGGCAACCATAAAGAGACGTTCTACCTGTTTTCGATATGCAGTAGCATCAGTAGGATAAGGCAGCATATCCAAATATGCCTGCATCAAAGATCTGAATGTCGGATGATTTGCTTAATTCCATAAACTGAGAGATGATGAAATAGAGTTGCTGAACATCATTAGTGTAGAGGTTCTTTGCTTCCTCCCATACTTCAGTGCAAATTTGAAATGAATAAAAGATATCCAAGACGACTGGATCAATAGATTGCCAGAGGATACTCAGAAGCTGGTTGTCAATCTTCTCCCAATCAGATTTGTCCTCTTTAGAGACATCAGTAGACTTAGTTGTGAGATGGTTCCCATATCCTTGTCCAAAGAACCAAACTCGAACAGAGGTGGCCCAATTTTTGTAATTAACAGATCCCTTCAATTTTGAAGAGGTAATGGACCCCACATTGGTAGAGATGATATTGGGAGAATTTTTCATAGGAGGAAATGGAGAATTGACCTCTGAATGAACAGAAGAGCTCGTTGCCATAGGACAAAATCACAAAGATATTAACCAAATAAATAGAAACAAACCTGATCACCAATCAAGAAGCGGTGCGCACCAAAAATTAGACCCACAAAGAAACAACCACATATCCAGGAAGAGGAGGAGGAGACGAGCTTCTCGGTCCAAGATCGGCCGGAAAAAGTCGCCGGCAGAAGGTGGCGCGTGAAGCCCACGCGCAGAGGAGACAAGCGACGCGTGCCAACTCCGATGATGGCCGGACCGCCGCAGAAATGGTCGCCGAAAGGAGAGGGTGTTGATCGCGTGGTGTCTGGACTGAAAACTCGCCGGAAAAGTGCTCCGGCGGCCTGAACAGTGGCTGACGGCGGTTCTGGTGACCGTTGGAGGTGTGGACGCGTGCAGAAGGTGCTTGGAGGGGACTTACAGTCCTTGATGGCTTGCCGGAAGGACGCACGGCAAAGAAAAGATGACTCCTAGGCGGAAGCTAGGGTTCCCAGAACAAAAGAACAGCTCTGGTACCAAGTTAAATATAAAGAATATGTGAAAAATATATTGAATGAATAATTACAACACAAGAGCTCTCTATATATAGAGACTCGTAAAAACTAAAGAGCTAAGTTTACCCGATGTGGGACTATCTAATATATACTGAACAATTATATATGATGTGGGACTATCTAATATATAACAAATATTCTAACACATACTAAAGGCATTCTCCACGGTATAAGCATCAAAATTCTCTCCCGGTACTTCTTAATCAAAATCATGTAATTTTCCTCAATTATGGGTATTTCTCAGGCATGGTTCAGACTCCAAGATTTCCTTCTTTCGAATCAAAACACATTTTCAATTAACTAGCCTTAAATGGATTAAAACCCTGTTCATAGCCCATAAATAAATATTTGTTGACTTCCTTTCTGTTACTAAGCCATGCCCTGCTGCCATAACCTAAATAAATAAATGAGCTTGTCTTAGTTGTCTACATAAATAAAAAGTGGTCATTAGACCTCAGCCCAACTTAATTACTGCAAAAGAAAAAGACTCTCTCCTGGGGCTGGAAATGCCAACTATCAGCTAGCCTTCGAGAAATTATTAAACCTTAGAGTGATCATCAATCTAACTTCTTGTTTCAGAACCACAAATACCCATATCTTAGGATTGAGTCAGAATGCCAAATTAATTTACATCAAGGCCTTAAGTACTAGCCACGTGAAGAAAATGAGTATGACCACACTAATCAAGATGAAGAGAATACTTATCAGTCATCAATCATTGCTGAAGACAAAAGTTATGCTTACCAGAGCATCTGCTTCCATCCCAGCTACACCAGTAAGGGAACCACATAGCAAACCACCATCACCTCTTAAGCAGCGAAATACTTTACCACTTTCACGAGCAGTAATTTCCGCAGACTCAAGGTTACCATCCATTGATAAGAAAGCCAAGATATATCTCCGAGCTAATTCTGGCCAAGTCAATTCATTAATAGGAAGCATATTGAGCTTGGTTCGTTTAGCAGGAAATGCACAGTCTATATCTTTCCTTCTTCCCCGTCTTGTTCGTGTCTCTCCAGGTTCAGAATTTGGATCCACCAGAGCAGCCACCCTTGATTGCAGTTCACCTATTAGCACTCTTAGCATTGAATTATGAGCCTTGGTCAACGCTACACCAAAGCATCTCACATAGGTGAAAGATGCAAGCTTAACTTGAGCTGCCTCTTTCATTGCTTCTGTTTCCACTTGAATAAATGCATGGGAACTTTCTGCGGGACCTGATGGTCCAGCTTCACATCTTGGGGACAATATTGGTCTGCAATTACTATCAGCTCCCTGCAAACTTAAAAATTGACTTCCATCTGTTTCCCTCTCAGATTTCTCAAGAAAATCCAATCCATCAAACCAAGGGTTGATAAGTTCCTTCTCTAGCTCATATAATGACAATGGTTCTTTCAGGTCCAGAATTTCATGAAATCTCTCTAAAAGCTCCCAAGCCTGGAAGATGAAAGCAGAATAATGTAAGACTATATATCGTAGCAAATAAATAATAAAGCCAAAGAATATAAAAGGGTAAAATAAAGATAATTCAAATGCACTATTGGCTGATAATATATACATGGGCTTTATTAATCTCATGCAATAGGAGAGAAGTTCTCTCATGTTATAGAGATAATCATGTATGGGACCCATCCAATATAGAAAAAGGAAAAAAAGATAAAAAAAAATAACACGAATATCGATGTATGTGTAGGAGAGAAAAATACTCCACTACAACATAAGAGTATATTTTCCCTATATACGTACCTGAAAAATGTCACCAATAAGTTCACTAGGAGCTTTAGAGCATATTGGCTTCCCAGGAGGTGGACAACGATCTTCCTTAATGCATTTTTCAGTCAATCTCACATTCTTGAGCCTCCTATATAAACCTTGAACTGCTTCTTCTTCCTGATATTTTGACCCACCTCTCCACTCAACCTCTAGGAAACCATTTTCTACTGTTGGCAATGAAGAGCTATTACTTCTACTATTTAGAATGTTATACTGAAAAGAGTCTTGGAAACCAGGCTGATGTTCCAATACTTCTTGCACAAATTCAACATCTAATCCAAATCTATCCTGCTCCAACCATTTTCCTAAGCCTTCATAGAGACTTTCCAGATCATTGTCAGCATAAATTACATCTGGGATGCTAACCAAACCAAGTGAACAACAAAATTTATCCAAGGATGTGAAGTGTATATTGCTTTTGCCATTCCTTATATCCCATTTATGGAAGCATGTTTCATTTTCAACATGTTTACAATAAAGCTTGAGAGCTCCTTTCTGCTTGCAGATATCCTTGCAAGCATTAACTAACTTTTGAGAAATAACTTTCCATGCTGAGAATGATGACCGCTCTTCCACCAAAATTTCACCAATTCCATCAATAAACCCCAAGTTATCAGCTAATGAATTCCTAGTATTATCTTGCACTGAACCAGCAACAGGCTGTAATACATCTGATGTGTGAGTATCACATGCTTCATTCGAGCAACTAGCAAGACAACTCAAGACATCATTTTCCGTTGGAACGCAAGGGTCTAAAAGGATCATCTGGATACTTTCATCACCATCTAAATCCATACTATCAATCGTCTTTCTCTCACCTTCATTCGTTTGACTCACAAATTGACAAAGACTTGACATTGAGAGGATGGTCGATCCAACTGGAACAGGAAATTTTGAACAGGAACACCTTCTGATCCTAAATATAGGTCCAGAATCACCACCCTCCAGAACTTCACATGTAAAAAGAGAGCCAGTAATCTTATCATGCCAACAGGATTTATAACCTATAGGACAGATAAGGTTAACATCATAATATGAAGGTCTACGATCAAGTTTTCCCAAAGAAAGAACAAAGAAGTCCTTGAACTGTAGAGGAAGTCCATCCTGAAATATAAAACACAGAAAAATTAGACAGGAATGGCTAATTTTAACTTCACTATAATAACTCCCAAAATTCTATATTAATATGGGAAATTAAAATTCAAATCCAGCTCGACAATGAAACAAGAAGATGTGAACTAGATTCACTTACAGCAGATTGCTGAGGGCCAGAGCGATCATCCTCTTTTCTTCCAATTTCTGCAACTTCTGGGATATTCCCCCGAGCATTAGCACATTCCACACCTAAACAATCAGAAGGAAGATCCTTGCAATTACTATTAGTCAAAGTTCCCCACTTTTCAGCAAAACCATTGGCTACTGGAGTTCTTGTTGACTTTCTTTTTCTGCATAGGTGAGGCCCACCTACAGGAGGGAGAGACCTCTCATTTCTTATTTCAGATTCCATAGAATTGTAGCCAGAAGTTAGACCCAGATAACAAGCTACTTCATACACAGAATCAAATATCTTTCCATCCGGCGCACAGTAAACTGCATACAATTCAGAGCTGCTCAGTGATTGTCTAAATTCCACTCGCCAACCTTCCTGTAGTACACCACGCCTTTCAGATATAAAGTCTCTAAGAGCCTGCAAAAATATCTCATTTGGACTCTGAGATGGTATTCTAATAGCTGTATTATTATTACTATGAATTCCAAGAGGGAAATTCATATATACCTCCTCAAAGCTTTTACTCATCGACTGGGTATGATTCAATATATCCTCAAAACCCACTCTAACAGCATGTGTCACAACTCCAGATGCCTTTTGGAAGCCAAAAGCACTCCCGTTGTAGAAGTTTGAATAGGTCACTGGGGCACCAAATGGATTGGCACCAAAAGAATTATCACCCGGAGTGTGCTTTCTAAAACCAAAATAAATGTAAACAGTAACTACTTATAACAACTGGGACTCAGGGAACATAAATTATTAATCACCAAATTAAAAGACAGAACTGGAACCAGAAAGAAACTTGCAACAGTAAAAAGAAAAGTACCCAAAATTCACCTATTAGCAGCCAAGCTACCCAAAGCATTTCAGATAAACATCACCATATGACAGATCAAAATCAAAGTAATATGCCACTTATGCTTAATTGTGCATCATAATGCTATGCTGAAATTATATCAGATTTAAAATTTATTATTTGGGAACAGAAAAAAGGAGAATGATAAAAAACTCATTTTTAATGCTTTATATAATTTGAAACAGGAGAAAATGAAGCCACTTTAGATGCCCATAATTAAAATATATTTGTTAATTTGACCAAGCAAGACAGTTAAGGGAAATATAAGTAAAACCTAGGCTGATGTTGACATTAACTGCCAGGGAACACAGCCTTACATGGAATTTCAAGTGTAATGCAGAATTTATGGTCCACAATTCACATAGATAGCTTCTTGCCTTCTTAGAAGAAACTGAATATGAACCTTCAAAAACACTGGCCTTAGCCGATATAAATGATTCCAAGTTAATTACAATGTTATACAAGGTAATGAGTAAAGACAATCATTAGAACTTGGAAATGATAACAGTGTATATCATGGTTGTTAGTATCGCACGATACGCGATACGTATCGTGCGATACGATACGATACAGTGTCAAATCGATACGGATCGCAATAGCAAATCGTTTTTGGCATGAATCGTGATTTGGAATCGTAGAATCGAACGATTCGCAACCGAATCGTGAATCGAAATTTTTTTGCGATTCAAAATATAAAAAAATATTAAAAAAAAAACACTCAACAGTCGCTTGGAACGACATGTTGTTATATGAAAGGTTGCTTCATGCAGCGCAGAGCGTGCTCCGAAGTGAACTCCGGCACTGATTACCACCGTCACAAGCTGCTAGGTTACTGAGTAAGGAAGCGATCGAGAAACTAAGGGTTACTCCACGGATTCCGGTGATCGAGAGGTCACTGAGCTCAGGTCAGTGCGGCGGAGAAGAACATCCACGCGAGGAAGTGCGGGAAAACAGAACGGGAGAATATGAGAAACTATGATCTGGAAAATCAGTTGCAGAAGAGAGAGAAAGTGAGTTTTAGAGAGAGAAACGAGAATGGAAATATCAAAAGCATAAAAAAGAAATACAGTGTTGTCTATGGCTGAGAAGTGAGAGCTCAAAACAGAAACAAGCTAAATGAAATTTTAAAAAAGAAAAAAGAAATAAAAAAAGTGAAATGGGTGGAGAAATCGCCCATAATGTTGTGCAATTTTTCGATTTTGCCACTACTCTTTCTTCGCTATTTTTTTACAGGTGTTCGTTCACATGAAACTATTTTAAAATTAATTGAGATTTTGTTTATTTTAAAAAAAAAAAGGACATGATTTGATTGATGACAATATGAAAAAGATGAGGAAAAAGAAAAAACTTATTAAAAAAATTAAACTGGTTTTAGATTTGGTTACTTATGGATTTTGGTATTTAGATTTTTTTTTAATTTGGATTTATATGATATTATATATTTTTAAGTTACTTTTTAATTTGTTTATGAATCTTACGATTCACGATACATAAAAACAGCCGAACGATTCACGATACGTATTGCGATTCAACAACCATGGTGTATATTATAGCTTTGGAAACAATAGCAATTTCTGAAGCATTGGGAACATACGGATCTTAGGAAATAGTCCAATTATTTATAGTTTTTTTAAACATAAGTTTGATTTATTTTTCCATATATATAAATATCAGTATGCTGGAAAACACTAGGCAATTCTCAGAAATCTATCTTGAAATTAATTCCCATGTAGGTATCAGAGCAGGCTCAGTCATGCTTCTGCTCATACTTTCCAGGTTCAACTTTCTGGTCCAGCAGATCCTAAATCCCTCAAAAGTTCACTGTTATGTGGTGTCATTCCCAAACATCTGAGAAATCCTAAGTCTCTGGTTTTGAACCACCAATTGAGAAGACCTATACAACTCATCAAATCTGTTCGGCAAAGAAGATCACCTAACTATCTAGAGACCATAGACTAGTCTAACCACAGATTTCCATTGCTGGAAGAAGCCCCATGTGCTGTTACACACATCTTCTCTTGTCAGTCTGTGAGCACCTTCTCAGTGTTTGTTCTCCCCGTGGTCAGTCCCATAAATACCGCCAGCCTTTCCTTATCTTTTTGTAATCATTTGCCCAAACCTGAGTGTGTCGAAATGTAATCCAATTCAGTTCATACCCTCTGTAGTGAGTTGAAATGTATTCGGATTCAGTTCATACTCTTTGTGAGTGAGTTGAAATGCATTCCAATGACTCAGCTTCAACTGATCAAGAGTCCCAACAAGTCTCTGCTGTGACTAATTCATCTACACATGGTCCTATTTCTTACGCATTTTCAGGAAATCTCACTATTACTACGGAAAAAGTGAATGGAAAGAATTATCTTGCCTGGCAAACATCGGTGGAGTTATGGTTTCCTTGCCAAGGTCTTCCAGATCATTTGAAAAATCAATACCTGAGGAGAGTTGACTTTGGTGGGAGAAATTTAATTGTCAACTGTGTGTTATGTTATGGCAATCAGTTGAACCAACCATTTTGATAAATTTCAGAACTTTTAAAACCTCTCATACTTTTAGCAAGAAGGCTCAAAATCTGTTTGCTAATGATATTCAGTGGCTGTATGATTCAGCCCAAAAATCAGCTGCCAATCATGAAATGGCCAAATTTTTTGTTAAATCTCAATCTGCATTTGAAGAGTTAAAGGTGTTTTTGCAAGCTAAAACTCTTGAAGGAATAATGGTAAAAATGAAGAATCTGTATGTGTTGTTAGTTTTTTGTGCAATGCACCCAGATTCTGAACATGCTCACAATCAAACTCTAACTAGTCCAGAGGTTCCTTCAATGGAGAATCTATTTACTTGACTACTCCAAGTTCCTTCACCAAAAACAGGGGCAAGGTAATATAATCAATTGAAGCATCTGCAATGGCGTCAAGCTCAGGACATCATGGCCAACATAGAGGTCATTGGAATCATAAAGGACAAGGTAGACCTAGAAGTCATCCTCAATGTACTTATTACAAAAGAATGAGACATACTCAAGATAACTAATATTTACTTCATGGGTTTCCAGAGAAATCTGCCAATGTTGAACAGTATGAACATTCTGAAGTTAAGCTATCAAAGGCTAATTATCAAGAGTATCTTCAGTTAGATGCAGCCAAGCAGCTCCAATCTTCCACAGGTACTGTAGCTTTATGGGTAATTCAACAATGTGTCTCTCATTCTAGTAACAATCCTAGGTAACTAATTCTGGTGCCTCTAATCATATTGCTTGTAATAGTTCTTCATTCTCTTACCTATCAATACCTAAATTTCCTCATTTTATCACATTAGAAAAAGGCTCTAAGGTCGCTGCCAAATGAATCAGTTCTTTCCAAAGAAAATATCACCTAATCAGTTAGCTCTAAAATTGCTCAACTAGAAGATATCTCGACAAAGTCTCTTAGGGGTCCTCAAATTATCCTACATTTTGTAACAAGCATATTGCATATGATCTATATGCTCCGGCTTGAGGGGGAGTATTGAAAATGATAACAATAATTATTACATCTTCGGAAACAATAGGGATATACAAACCATTCAAAACATCAGGATCTTAGAAAATAGTCCAGTTCTTGATAATTATTGTAATCGTAATTTATTTTTCCATGTATATAAATATCAGTATGCTGAGTGCAAAACACTCAAGCAATTTACTGAAGTCTCTTGAAATTTATTCTCAAGCACTATCAAGATCAACAATGCTGGTGAAGGCACTGACAAGGGCAGACAGATCAATGGTGGAAGGCTGGAAGCATTATGGCGTCAAATAGTGCTCCAGTCAAGTGCCATATTTCCAATTAGTTCCATTGAAGGCAACAATAAGAAGTTACCATGAAATAGTATTGGTTTAGGTAGTATAAGGGACAAAGGCAGTACCAGCGATGCTAATGCATGATAGAAATCACTACAATAATGATAGTGTGCCAATAACTCAATGGAGGAGACCAGGAATAGGTAAGCGATGCTAATGCATGATAGAAATCACTACAATAATGACAGTGTGCCAATAACTCAATGCATAGGTTGCATTTGCCAATCTGGTTGTAACGGATAGAATATAATATAACGGTAATGTAACGGATGAAATATAATATAACGGTAATGGAATGTAACCGTTGTAATGGTAATTGTAACGTTAATTGTAATAGTGTTTTCTTTTGTAACGTTAATTGTAATAGTGTTTTCTTTTGTAACGTCCATCCTTCATGGTTATAAGTAGGTGTGTGGTGTTAAGAAATCATATTAGAAAATTATTGGAAAATTCTCTTCTCTCTCGTGACTCTTTCTCTCTCACAATTCCCTCTTCTCCTCCTCTTATCCTTTATGCAATCTTCTTCTTCTGTAGCATCCGCTACAATGGTGCTTTTATCGATCCACTATTCCTCCATAACTAAAAGTAACATTCATCCTCTTCCACACCAAATCATTGATCCCCAATTTCACCCTTCCATAGCACCTACCATTCCATCATGCTGGGATGATATCACTGTAAAACTTCATGCAATCGACCAGTCCCTTACAGAATCGCGTGCTGAATTCGCAAGGGCTAGGGCCAAATGCAATCGAATTTCGCAAGGGTTCGAGCTGAGTTGCGATCTGATTTAACAAAGATTAGGGCTGATATCGATAAGATGCACGTTGATCTGGAAGATATAGCTGCTACTAGGATTCAAAGGATATTTCGTGGATATCTTGTGCGGCGTCAGCGATTAAGGAAACCCGAAGCCCCTACGACTACAGAAGGTGGTGCCCTTCAATCATGGCATGGTTTCTACCAGAGTATACGACCTACTCAGATGGGATTGTCACTTAACATTGATATGTCATCAATGGCATTCATTGAACCACTACCTATAATTGAATTGGTTGCTCCAATTTTGGGAAAAGATGTAACTCATCCAGAATCTGGGGAGGATTCTTGCCCATCAATTGTTGCTGTTGTAGCATCCCAGGACTGGCCGGAAGTAACAAAGTATGCAGGGTTGGTTTATGCTCAACCTCATAGTGAAGAACTCATTGAAGATCTTTTCAAATGTTGGAAAGATCCACAGCATGGTGTAGTTTATGGTGGTATGATCATGGAGCTTTTACTCTCATTTAAAAAGGCACCTGTTCAAAAACCTAGTATTGTTATCTTTGACCCTGGTATTGTTATAACTCAACCTCGAGGACGAGGTTGGTTTGAAGGGCGGTGGAATGTAACGGATAGAATATAATATAACGATAATGTAACGGATGGAATATAATATAACAGTAACGAAATGTAACCGTTGTAACGGTAATTGTAACGTTAATTATAATAGTGTTTTCTTTTGTAACGTCCATCCTTCATGGTTATAAGTAGGTGTGTGGTGTTAAGAAATCATATCAGAAAATTATTGGAAAATTCTCTTCTCTCTCGTGACTCTTTCTCTCTCAATTCCCTCTTCTCCTCCTCTTATCCTTTATGCAATCTTCTTCTTCTGTAGCATCTGCGACACTGGTACTCTGAAGTACTAGCAAAAGTTGTGAAAACTATAAACTAAAAGGTGTTTGACTTTCCATATCAAAGTTAACTCAGCCTAAATTCCCCTTATTTAAAGAAACACTAATTGAAAGCCCATTAAAAGTCCCCAAAACCAAACTCCAATTCTTATTCATGCTAAGTCTCTTTCCATTGACAAAGGAAAGATAATACATTGTGAAATTCCATCCTGATTACATACATTTCATATTGGCCTACAAACATTATGCCAAAGGGTGCAAAGAAGAAATATATAAGTGCATTTATTTTGTGTATTTCCTGTTTTCATTTTCAAAAAGAAAAAAAAGGCTTGACAGCTAGTTTGGTTGGCTTTAATGAAAACTTTCCATAAAATGGGATCAAATCATTTCTGGAAACAGAAAGTCGAAAACTCAGTCACAAATATGTAATTATAACAAAAAGCAATATTAGCTAAAGAGCTTATAGCTCAACTGGTACCGGCCCTAGTCTCAATGCTGGGCGTGATACTAGGCCACTTATTCTCCCTCAACTACTCAGGTGCTGCATCTTTTTATACCAGAAAAAGAAAAAAAAAGCACTGCTATTTATCACCAAAAAAAAAAAAAAAAATGCTACACTAAGTTTACTACGAAAAAAGGGAACGCATACGGATACATAGATAGCCAAAGAAAAAAGGATACGAGAAATGAACAGCACATGTTTCTCAACACAACAACGAGACATTAAAGCATCCACATTGGTTCTGCTACCCTTAAACATCTTCATTCTTTGAATGATAACAAGCTATGTTACTTATTTCCAGCATTACAGCAAAAAAAAAAAAAAATTGTAATAAGGTTTAACTTTACTATAGACACTGATTTGGAACAACCCTAACTGAAAAGTCAAGGTTATAATATAACACAACAAGAATGCTTGAATTTTCCGTACCTCAAATCCTGCAACTCCTCGCCACCACCGTCACCGTCGGCATCACTGGGCGGTGAAGCGTTAATATCAAGAAGCTGCTTGGACTTGACACCCAACGGCCACCGCTTACTCTTCACCCCGCCGGAGACACACTCGCCGCACACCCACTCGCTGAGGTTGGCCACCTGGCGACCACCGCCGCGAATCCCGGCGCAGGCCAAGTGGAAGCAGCGCTCGCAGCCGTCACAGACGACGTGGCTTCCGCCGCCGCCACCGGGCTTGCCGCAGGCGACGCAGGGAGGGGAGCCTCGGGGGAGGTTGGCGGGGCCGCCGGGAGGAGGAGCGGGGTTCTCGTGGTAGGCGCGGACGATGTCGACGGCGCAGTCCGGTAGGGTTTCGGCGAAGGAAGAAGAAGGGGAAGGGATCTCGTTGAGGTCGATTCCAAGACCAGAGCGAGAGTCTTGCTGCTGCAGCAGCGGCGGCGGCGGCGCGTTGTTGTTGTGGTCGCCGCCGGTGGAATCGTTCAGTTCCATGATCATCGGAGAGTTGGCACTGAGTCAGAAGGCGACGAGTTAGGGCTTTGCGGAAGTACCATTGTACGATTCGGTAGATTGTGAAGAAGGGCGCGGATCGAAAGAGGAACTGAGATTGAAGCGAATGTGAAGAGAGAGAAAGAAGAGAAGAGAGAGAGAGAGAATGAGAAAAGGGAAAGACAGGGATGGGACCGTATCTGTATCAAAGCGTAAACTCGTAAATCTCTTTCTCAGTTTTTAACTTTTTATTCTCTCTTCACAATTTTTATTTTATTTTTAAATTTTGTTTCTTTAACTGCGAAAGTTGCTATTATTTATTCTAAAATTAAATGGTACATAAAGAAAAGGGTAACTATGAAATGTGTGTAAATATAATTTTTTATAATTTTGGATATAACCCATTGGTTGATCAAAAGTTCTGCCATAGAATAGTCTCTTATCCTTTGTTGGGAAAGGAAATGGTAGCTCAGCTGGTGCATAAGAATTAAATAGATGAATTTAAAAGTGTGGGTTTGAATTTTTGAAAAAAGTTTAAAGTCTCAATCTCAGGCTCACCTCGAATATAATTGTCTTTCTTCAAAATAAATGTGATTTATTTAGAAAAAAATACTTGCTAACATAGTTGTGTTCATAGGAATAGGGACTTGAGACCACTAGTTAAGTTAAGGTAAATCTTACCCTTTGTTGATTGATCCCATTAGTAGGTAATATTTAAAACTATCATACTTATATAAAAGTGAATAGATCATATTATAAATGAATGAAAGAAAAAATAGCAATGAAACTCATTCATTTTTATATTAGTATGGTTGAAAAAAAATTCTATAATAAAAGCAGAAACATTAAACCAATTTTTATAATTTTATGTCCGTAAAACAGAAACATTAAACCCATTTTTATAATTTTAATGTTTCTTGAGGAACCGAGGGAAAAATAATTTTATAATTTTTTTATTAGGGTTTATTGATTTCTGACAAAATCACATAAAAAATAACAAGATTTTATTTTGATTTTTATGTATATGTCTTTTGTAGAGTTTGTTTGTATTTTTTTAAATAGAAAATATATTTAAAAAATTTACAGATAAATAAGCAAGCATTTAAAAAAAAAAAAAATCAGTTTAATAAATCTTACCTATTGTAAACGGAAAACTAGATTAAGGTGTGTTGGTGAGGATGTACTTTATTTCAAGAGGTACTCGCTGTTGTGGGGCGACACATGTAGGATTGTGGCCCTGTTTGTTTGGATGCTTCTCTTTTTTGTGTTTTCTCCATTTTGTGTCATGTAAAGTAGGGTTCCATCATCAACAAGGACTAAGGCTGCAACCACGTGTTTTCCTTGTGACTTTCTGTTTTTTTTTTTTTTTACTTTAAATTTTTATATGATAAATAATATGGGTTTTATAATTCTAGAATTACAATTTTCCTACACACTCTTCGTTTTCCATGCTGACATGAGTCGTACATATAATTTTTTTTAACACATTTTTTTACTTTAAATTTTTATATGATAAATAATATTTGAAGTTATATTTTTTCTTAAGTTATACAATTTTTTTTTTATGTGTCCTTATCCTTATGTATATTAGTCAAGCGTTTGTACTTAAAAACGAAATGTAAGCATTAACGGTCTTTCATGTATTGGACTGGTTAAGAAAAGAAAGGTTTGTGTGGATTTATTCTGTGTAATATTTTTCAAAAGTAATTTTCATTGATTGTGAAGTTGTCAGAAGTTATAAGATCTTTTAACAAGCACAATCTGTTGAAAATATTATATTTATAGTGGTGCTATATGTATGAAGAAAAAATTGCATGCTAACTTGGAGTCTTAGGTCAAATAAGATATAGAATAAAAAATCTTTTGTTTGTTTTTTTATTTAGTATCAATGTTGAAAAATGAACTTTTGATATATGTTATGTTTTGTCCATGATACTATGATTAGAGGAGATATGACTAATCGACTTCTTTAATTCAAGGGATCGAGGATTAATATGTTGGGGAGGCCAATATTTTGTCTTGGCAAAATCTGATATGGATTGGAGTCAAATTGAGTCATGGCATTTGAGATGGTAGAAATAATTAAAAAGAGTTATGCTCTAACTAACAACTATAGTTTTTTATTAGAATTATGTGTTTGTTTCGGAATCTCCTTCTTTATGTCATGGGATTTTAATGAGGTGGTTAATGTTTTGAAAAGGGGTCTGCTTGGTAGTACGAACTTGAGTTGGGTACCTAGGTCCACGATAGAATTTCTTCCTGTGATGTTTGATAGTGATTCCTTCAAAAACATTTGTGATTGTTGTGACAAAGATGGATGATGCATTTGTAAGGACTGTAACGCACAAAGTAATATACGAAGAGAGTGAAGTGAAAATATTAAGTGCATGTATATAAGGGCTTGACCTCTACATGGGGGCCATGTAGTCTTATCCTTATATGGCGAGACGTGCACATTAGGCCTCTATTGCAAAATAAGATTGTGGTAATGGGACATGCACCCATACCGTGAAGACGGTTGAAGTGAAGAGGTATTAGGCTTGTTGTGTTGATGGAATATTTGATGGTTGGACACTGTGTTAAGTTATTATGGTAACAGGACATGCACCCAACTTTATTTTGCTTTTGTTAGAGTTCCAAGTTGGAAGTTTTGCCTAAGAGATGTTGAACCTAATTAACATAGTCATAGACTTATCTATGATTAATCGTTCTATTGGAGTGACTAAGGAATCCTATCGTTTGAATTACCTTGTTTGCTTTTTTGATTTAGTTGTATTTTTGCATTTCACGATAAATGTCTAGTGACATGTGAATTGCCTCCATTGATTTAGATGTTTTGAGTTTTGTGCAGCAATTATGGTGATCATAGTGTTAGTAATGCATTTAAAAATATAGACATAGATTGATAATTTTTTTACCATGTTGTTACAATCCTTCTCCAAGGTTTGTGTCAATTGAAATCAGAGCATTCCACTATGTCTCCAATTACAATCGAGTGGCGCGAGTGGTGATGTTGGCATTATATTGTTCGCTCAAGACTAGTTAAAGACTAGCGCAAAGCCAGCTCGTGCGGGCGCCGAGGCTGCTTAGCGTGGTGGAATGTTATGATCTCACTCCAAGGCATGGGACTTGCAGTCCCACATTGGTTATATGGGTAATTAATGTGGGGTTTATACGGACTTTGAGCTTTCTTACCTCCTGAGTTAACTTTTGGGGTAATCAAGGTTCGTATCAATTGGTATTAGAGCCTTCCGTTATATCTCCTAGCTTCAATCGAGCGGCGCGAGTGGTGATGTTAGCATTGCAGTGTTCGTCCAGGACTAGTAAAAGACTAGCGCAAAGCCAACCCGTGTGGGAGCCGGGGACGTGGAGCATGGTGAAATGTTATGATCATAATTTAAGGTATGGACTTGGAGTCCCATACTGGTTATATGAGTGACTAATGTGAGATTTATATGGATTTTGGGCTCTCTTACCTCATGAGTTAGTTTTTGGAATGAGGTTCTCCTAAGGTTCGTATCACATGTCTTTTGGCTTTCTAGGTAATTTTTAAATGGGGAGGTTATCACATGAAAACCTTATTTTCAAGTTTCTCGTTCTTTTTACTTTCTCATTGATCTTTTAGTCTATCTTTATTTTTCGACAACTTGTTGTGCAGAGCAATTACGTTCCAAGGCTATTTCTCAGTCCAGGGACCCTCATTCCTCCTTTTTCTTATATGGTACTAATTCTCTTTTTTTCTTCTCCAATTTTTTGTGGCTAAATGGCATAATGAGGGTCGTAGCAACCCTTATAGGATGCCAATTCAACCTTTACAGTGCCATACGTTGCGATGGTGATCACTCTTAAGTGTTAAGAATCACCTGGTGTTGGGTTTGAGGTCTAGTACACCCCTGAATGAACCCAAAGTTTCTTTGTCTATAGATAGTGTATGGTTCGCATTTAGGACCTCCCTACCATGTCCAAGATTATAAAGGAACTCAGTAACCTTGGAAACTCTATTATATTATGACACCAAGTCGACCAATTTGGATATTTCCTTTAGGTATATTCGCATAGATCTAAGAAGAATAATGAATACTTTCCTAGGGCGATACTATATACCTCCCTACATTGTGTCATTCAGCTAAGCGGACCTTAAAGCCACAGAGGATGCCCATAATGTGATCTCAAGCTCAAAAGAGTTGTTGACCATCTCGTCATAAATCCACTTTATCCCGAACATAGCGAGGGAAAATGAATAAGGATCGTGGCCTTTAATGAAAAGGACCAAATCTTCACGCTCCGAGTTAAAGATACTCACTTTGTCTCCCTGCATAAGATTTTTTATACAAGCTCAAGGTACATCTCCCCTTCATCGACTTGTAAATTAGGGTTATATGACACCTCAATGTGCCCATTTCTCAACTTGAACTTAACGCTAAGTATATCTTAAGTGCTTTGAATATTTTTGCAATATGCATAGCCAAGCATGCTTCATCCAGGCTTTCTTCTTGTTCAAGACCTTAATTGTATCAAGCGATCGTAACTCAAGGAGAAAATATTGGGTGTCATTCCGATCGTAACTTATGTGCGTTTCTGAGAGATGTAAGAACAATTTAACATCCCAGAGATGGAGGCAAGTGTATCATGTGGCTATTGACAAAGTGCCACATAAAACCACACCTTGCACATATCGTGTGCCCATATGTGCAAGACAACCTTAGTTAGATAAATTGTTGGTTTTTTAAATATATATTTTATGAAATTATTAAAAAAATACTTTGGATTTTTTATTCAAGGAGAATTCGGGAAAAGAAACAAGATAACATTGAACCAAGCAAAGAAACAAGATGGCACTGCAAAAATACTTGAATTAAATCAAACATAAAATGGTCACAAGACACAATTAATTCTTATGCCCACACATAAAAACTTCAACAAGTTATCTTATCTTATATGTCTTCTTAATCACTAATTATTATTGACAACTTCATAGAGTCTTATATAGAAACATAGTGATTGGTAAGAGATCAACTAATACAAAGTCACTAATCAATAATTATTGAAGTAGCTTAAAACAAAACATGCAAGATGCCTTTTTCTTTTTGGACGCCTATTTATGAACACAAGCGATTCAACCAGTAGTACATAACCTTTTGGTTTGAGTGCACCACTAGATGTAAGTCAAATATTAATTAATGTAAGTGGTAATCAAGTGAAAAATTTAGTATGTGATACACATACAACATAATTGAACTATAACATAATAGTTGGTGAAAATTTTGTATTTTCTTAAAAAATACACATATCATTTAGGGGAAGGATATTGTGACAACCAAGTTGTGTTATTACCAAGTGACTACCAATCAATCTCACCGTTAGATCGATTATATTGATCCAACGGTTATATTTATTTCCATCTTTGTATGGTCATGATTCCCCATATTTAAAGTGAAAGCATTAAATATGGGAAATCATCACCATACATAGGTGAAAATAAATATAAAGAATTAAATTTGGGAACTAATAACCATACAAAGATGGAAATAAATATAACTGATGGATCAAGATAATCGATCTAACGGTAAGATTGATTGGTAGTCACTTGGTAGTAACATAACTTGGTTGTCACAATATCCTTCCCCTATCATTTATTATCTATAATTTATCAATATACAACAACATTCCTTAAATATAACACACACATGAATCCCAATACACATCTTTGGGATAAGATTAAGAGAGTACTCTATAGAGAAATAGAATTCAAAAGAAGAAAAGGAAACAACAAAAGTGATGATTTTTTCATATGAAAACTTTACCAAACAGTAAGAAGGCTACCTTATTTTACAATCCGAGAAAGAAATATGGGAATGAGAGAACTTAAATCTCAAATCTAGGTTTGGAAAGAGGATTTCAATAACATAAATCATTATGCACAATCAAGATCGCATTAAAATGTAACCTAAAATACTAAATACGAGAACTCATGAATTTCACATATAGGGTTGGAAAGTGGATTTCAATAACATAAATCACCATGCACAACCAAGATCGCATTAAAATGTAACCTAAAATACCAAATACAAGAACTCGTAACCTAAATGCACATGTAACTATGCCTTATCCAAACATGAGTTCTATTTTCAGAATCCGCAAGGAACCAAAAATGAACGAAATCAAATAAAAGATAGGGAGAGAAAGAAATACCTATTAATCCTGCACGACAATTGAGATCTGTAAAATTGGGATGTCCAAAATACACAAGGTGTCACAAGTACAGGCTTTGGGAATGGGACACTGAGTACAAGCAGTGGTGATGCGAAATGGAAGAGTTATGCCTTTCAGTTGTTGTGCGGCGATGTATGCCTGCTACCCATAATAGCTAGGAAAGGGTTAGATGAGGACTATATAAGAAGGAAAAAACCCTAACTCATAGTGACTCGGCCCAAAGCCCATCTTGACTAAATACCTAAATAAAAATTCTAACACGTTAACTAGTCCATCTGGCCCTAACCTGTTACAATTCATATTTTATATGGGTTAGGTTAAGCAGGTTAGTGGGTTAATTCATGTAGCCCAACCTATAAAAAATAATGGGTTAAATGGGCTGACCTGATAGGTTAGATCCATCAAATGACATAAAATGCAATCATAAAGCATGATGAATTAAGGATTAGTTGTCTTAAGTGAAAGAATAAAAGCATGGGTTAAAGGATTAGTGGATAGGTTAGATCCATCAAATGACATAAATGCAATCATATTTACGATAGGTTTTGCTATAAGAAATCAGTTTTTTCACCCTTTAGCCCCTCATTAATTATTTAATAATTATTTTGCCTATTACTCAGAACTAAATTGAATATTTAATCGATTAAATGGTCAAATGAAAATTTAATCGATTAAATCTTCAACTTAATCGATTAAATCTTCCTCTTTATCAGAAGAACAACCTTATGTATGGGAGATTTAATCGACTAAATTTTCAAGTCAACGATTTTCGCCTATTTTGACCATTTAATCGATTAAATTTTTGCCTTAATCGATTAAAGGGCAGATTGGTAGATAGTTCTAAGTAAGGGGAAAAATGATTAATTAATAAGAGGCAAAAGGGTGAAAAAGCCATAAGAAATCAAATTCTTAATTTCAAATATTCTTCAAAACATAAAATTCAATTATATCGTCCAATATAAAGACCTTGAACTAGTCCAAGATAAAAAAAATAAAGCAAGTACAAAGGGGGACATTGTAAAAAAAAATTAGAATCATTTAAAAATGGTATGAATTAAATAAAATTGAATTGAATTTTTTTTTTTGGTAATCTAAATTGAATTGAATTAATTTGATTTAGAAATTGTTTTAATTTTTGAACCCTTTTCAGAAATTATTATTGAAAACTACTTTTAAATTCAATTTATTTCTTTGAAATACATTAAGTATTATATAATTCTTTTTTTTACCTAGAATTATATGTCTCTATTAAACTCAAATCTACCTGTATGCACATTTATCACTTGAAAAGTGTGGGCGATGAGGGTCAAACCTGTGATTCTGTGGTCACGGAGACTCTGATACCATGATAAACAATCATCTCATCTAAAAAGTCAAACTATTAAATGATAAGTCTTCAATAATTTTAGAGTAAATATCATTTTAGGTCCTCAAAAAAAAACATGAAACCCATTTTAATCCCTTAGGAAAAAAAAGTCAACTTGTACTCCTTATGAAATTCTAATTCTTTGAAATTGTGGTCTCTCAGAAATTCAAATAAGATCCACATTAATCCCTCAAAGAAGACTAATATAGATATATTTTTTAAGGGATTAAAATGAGTTCTATATTTTTTGTTGAGGATCTAAAAGGGTATTTACGCATGGTTTTATATTACATCTTCCATAGAATTAACTTTCTAAGATATTGGTTCTACCATTGCTATAAGCCTAAGTTTTGATTGTCACAAAAATTTTATAGAAATATCTATTTCAATTCTGTTCTGTCCTTAAGACAGAGTTGTCCAGCCTAGTTAGGCTGATGAATTGATCTGGATCTAATGCTCTCTCAGGAATATCTATAGTGTAGATATCCTTGAATTTAGTTGATCGTTGGATATCAAATAGAGTGTGTGTGCATAGTGATGTCGTATGCTAGAATAGAATGTGTCTTAACCTCTGAGTTGTACCCATATTTATAGGGGTTGCTGATAAGGTGAATACCTGGATCTGAGCTGTCATGACAAGGCAGTCGTTATAGTTGGTCGGCCGTTATCGCGTGGTAACGTATCATGGATTAAATGCCCTTGATGGTGATCCGTTTCGCTGTCTCCGGGTTACCCCTTGCCGGGTCGTCTAGATGGGCTGACTATACGGGCCCTTCATACAGATCCATAACAATTTCCTCAATGCTTGCAACATCTCTTTGTCAAGTTTTTTTTTTTAAAATAAAAAATAATAATGAAATCCCATGTTTCTCTCGCATCCCTAAGTCCTATTAGTTCTATAAAAATATTTTCAGCTACAAATGTACCCAACACTCGGTACATCCTCTACCAAAAATGGCAAAAAGTAACTCTTTTATACTATATTTACCTTTATGGTTATTTCCTCCCTATACCTTTCTTTTCTCTTTTTGGCAAGGGAACATCTACTTCCGTTGCACACAAAATATGCTCCAGCTTTGGGGCTTTGCCCCTTATTGTTATATAAAAAAAAAAATGCTCCAGCTCTATACTTGAAATGGTCAATGATAGGAATAGTGGCTTATAACATGTAGGGTATTTGCAAAAAGGCCATAAACTCAAGTCAATTAGGATTCTCTCGAATCCCAAAGGTGAGATGATTGGAATTTGTTTGGAGATCCTTATTCAAAGTAAATAAGTAACAAATAAATTTGGAAGTGGTTATACTTATTACTGAAAATTTTTACAACTCTTATTATTAAATTAATCACCATTGATTTTCGTTAATCTAACCATTATAATTTATTGATAATTAATAATTAATTAATAATTTGAATTCCATCGAATTCAAAAGGTGAGTTGCTTGGAATTTGTTTGAGATCCTTATTCAAAGTAATTAAGTGACATAAAATTATGGAGAGTTGCAAAAATAAGACCTTTGCATAAAGTGTTAAAGGTGAGATTTTTATCAAGAATAATAAAAGTGAGACCTTACCATGAGATAAGGTGAGATATTACTCAAATGTAGAAGGTTAGGCATTTAGCTCAAAGTAAGTTAAGATAAAAATAATCAATCTTCCAATAACAATAAATAACTAAGGATGTATTTGACATGTGAAGATAAAAGTTGAATTAAATGAAGAGAAAAAAAGACATTTAGGGGGCGTTTGGTGGTTTTTTTTTTTAGAATCCCAGAAAAAATGATATTGAGAATCTGATTTACCCATATTTGGTAAAAGAATTACACAAATTTTCCTAGGAAAATCAAAATTTCGGGATTAATTTTTGTGAAGTAAAATGCCAATTTAAAAAATCACCGGGTTTCACAAAAAAAAAAAAAAATCACCGGGTGAGTCGTATTTGCGAATTTCCTCCTAATGGGGATATTTTCTAATTTTTTGGGGACATAATTAACCCTATATCTTCTTTGTTGTTCTTCTTTCGTTCTGGGTTCTTCTTCGTTCTTCTTCTTTCGTCATCAGAACCCTTCCATCGCTGCAGTTATTCTCATCGAAACCGTGTGCATCAATTAGATTCTAAATCGGAACGGAACAAATGTGCCTGAGATAGTAGTAGATTCAACAGGAACCCTAGATCTTTATGGTATTACGAGATCAATTAACAATATATGTTCAAAAAAATGCAATAGTGCTGGTGATCCGACGAGAGATTTTGATAGAAAAAATAATGCGAGTGATAGAAAATTCAGAGAGAAATTTAGTAGAGATCCACGTGATTTTGGATGGTGGTTTTCAGAATCCAATCATTAGTCAACACCACTTATGTCGGTCGCTTATGACTCGATGGTGGTAAAGGGAGTTGGACCGTCGGTGGGAAGGAAAAAATGGTGGTTAAAAGGGAATGTGGTCGATGGTGATGGTTGAGTCTTTGGGTAAACTGATGGAGGTGAGATTATTTTTATAAAATGACCTTTCATTCCCAATAATATTTGACAATTAACTAAACATGAAGTTAAGAAATTTGAACTAACATTCGTGATAATATTTTGATCTATCAAATAACTTTTTGATCATATTTTCAAAAAATTTACTTTCCCAACACATTCCTAGTATTCGTGATTCTCATGCACAAATTCCCTCCCTCCAAATGTCTCCTTGTAATCATAACTTAAGATATAAACTTATGAAAGAAAAAATGATGATGCCAACTTATGAAAATATCAGCTCAAATAGGTATAGTTGCCCGATTTAATTATTTTTCTCGAAAAGGATAATAGTTTATCATATAGGTCACATATTAAAACAAAATAGTAGATTAATAAAACAAAACATATTAATATGGCTAGCAGTACAATACCAGTGACAATTCGAAGGAGGGGCATAAAAGTAAATCAAACAACTAACTCCTTTGATATGATTGATCAATCATAATTTGATAAACCCATATAATTTTAATACAATTATTTAACGCATTAATCCTTGTCTAAAATGATAAAGCATCATTTCAAAACTCAAAACTTGGACCTTTCTCGTGTTGGAGCGTCATTGATTGTTCGAGAAACAGGCGACCTAACTTTAAAATAAAATAAAATCAAAAAATAACAAATAAAATTTCAAAATTCAAAAGAAGCATAGTAATTAAGAGAATGAAAGGGTGATTGGTAATTTAAGGCAAAAAGATTGGGGCAAATAGGAAAATAACTATTTTAACAAAAGAAGAAGAAAAAAGGTGAAATTAATTTGGTTCACCTGAATCCGCTGCCCATCACACATTCACATGCAAATTGCAAAATATAAAAAATGCAAAATACAATATATTTTTCTTGAAATTAATATTTCTTATATTATACGAGATAATTTTATCTCTTATATATACATAAAAATATATAAAATCATATTTTTTTTTTCTCTTCTCTTGGTATGATTCTATATATTTCTTTTATGTGTATAAGAAATGAAATAAAATTATCTACTATAACATAAAAAAACATTAATCACATCTTTATTATATGCCTCCAATTTTGCCGGCCCCCTTATACGGCGTCGTTTTTGGGCTCCACCACACTTTGTCTATTTCCTTCCCTTGCCAGTTACAAAGTTACTTCGTTTTCTTCACACTGAGTTGACTGAGTAATCGCAACTCGCTGACTCGCTCTCTTCTCTCAGTTACACATAGCATTCTCTGCATTTTCTCCTTCGATCACACTCTCTCACTCTCTCTCTGAATCTGGTAACCTCTCTCTCTCTCTCTCTAGTTTCACTGTAATCGAACACGTGCTTGTGATCCACACGCGCATGGCGAGTACCGTGTGGTTTTGATTTTTCCATCTTTGAATCGAATGCGATGGTGTTAGGGTTTAGGATTGAAATGCGAGTGCTTATTTATGAAGATTCGGGGAGTGTAGTGCAGCACAGGCCGAGATCTTGCTATTTAGTTTTGTGCTTCACCGATTTTTTTTTTTTTTTTTGAATTATTTTTGGGGATTTAGTTTAATTATTGCGCAGCTTCAATTTTGCATTGAATCTGTTGGTTTATCGCTTTTATATTACCTGATTCCTGGTTCTGTTTTGATCTACTTATTCATGCTGTGTTAATTGGTCTTAACTCTTCTTAGTCATGTGTAATGCTTGGAATTATGCTTTCTATTTTGTGTATAGAAGTGTGTGTGTGTGGGTGATTTGCAATATATATGGCTTGAGTGTTATGTTTGAAGTAGAAGTTCAGTCTTAAGATTGGAATTGGCTGTTGCAACAATGGATTTTCTTGGAAATTCAATTTTTGAATGAGGTTGAGAACTAAGAAAGAAGGACAACTGTGTCGGGATTCGAAGTTTGGGAGAGATATGGAAAATCAGGAGTGAATCATTTTTGTTCTCTAGACTAATGGAGTGAGGCTTGTGAATGCATTTTTTGTTGATGTTATGGCACAGCACTGTATTTCACTATTTTGGTGACTGTTTCTTCGTTGTTAAGCTCAGATCTTATCTTAAAAGTTTGGTTTTGGTTGTTAAATTCATTCTTTATCTTGTTTTGAGAAATTAAATGGTGTTTTGAGCAGTTCTTAGTGTTGATCTTGATGAGATGTCTTGTTTTTTCATCTCAGCCTGAAGTTGACAGGGATGTCAGAGAACGCTCTTAGGGATCTCAATACAATTCTTGGAACTGAAAGGAAGAGTGAGAGCTCCGGTAAGGCATGTTTAACCAAGCCTTCCGTTGATAATGCTGATGAAAATATTGAAGAATGGCAAAAGAAAAAAAATTGTTCCTCCTTAGTTTCTCCACCTGTTAATGGAAGTCAGACTGTGACTGCTAATTCTGCTGTGGAGATTGGAAATGTAGAAGTAGAATACATTGAATCTGAGAACTTGAATGATCTAGAAGATATTGATACTTGTCTCAAGGTATTATTTTATCCATTGTTTTTGGGTCAAGGGAATAGAGGTGTTTTTGAAGTTGATAAACATTGACATTGGTCTGGCTTAATACTGTCCGTGTTTTATTTTTCTTTTTAATTATTTACCTTTGATTATTAGCTTTATATAAGAAATTCAACACTTTATTATTTGAATATGGTTATTTGATTTTGTTACAGACCCTCTTAGCTGGACTTGACTCAAAGGATTGGATCCTGGTTTGTGATGCACTAAATAATGTACGCCGTTTATCCATATTTCATAAGGAAGCAATGCTTGACATGCTGTAAGTATGGAACTTATTTAATTTTTTTTTTCATTTAAGTATTGTTTTTCAAATTGAAATATCATAGATTAATATGCTATGTTTTTGTTTTATTAAATTATCATTTGTTATCTGGTAAACAGGGGGGATGTGATCACATTTATTGCAAAGTCCCTGAAAAATCCTAGAAGTGCTGTTTGCAAAACTGCCATTATGACATCTGCTGACATCTTCAGTGCATATAATGATCTTATAATAGATTCATTGGATCCTCTGGTAAGTTAATATTCCTCGTGTACAGGTAAATTTGCCGTTTTAACCATTATGGAACTCGTCTTACACTTGATAGTATTATTGGCATATTAACATGTTCCATGTGAAATGAATATGGTGGATGCAGCTAGTACAGCTTCTTCTCAAGTCTTCGCAGGACAAACGCTTTGTATGTGAGGCAGCTGTAAGAGCCTTGGTAGCAATGACTACTTGGATTTCTCCTATTTCTTTGTTACCAAAATTGCAACCATACCTTAAGCACAAGAATCCTCGTATTCGTGCAAAGGCATCAATGTGCTTCTCTCGAAGTGTTCCACAGCTGGTACGATTATATTTATGACATGCTCATATTGATGACTTTTGCTTTCAATTTTATTCTTATAATTATTTGCTGTAAAGTGATTTTTTCTGCAGCAAAAAGAAAAGAAACAAAAAGGAAAACTTTAGGGAACAGATAAATGATGCAGGGAAAGAACCTTTGTCACCATTGTGATAATGACTGTAGTAGTAATAGAAAAACTTAGGCCTATATGTTTATCAACATATATGTACTTTACACACACACACACACACAGGGAGAGAGAGAGAGAGAGATTTAAATGACTGCTACTTTTTTGAGTTGATTGCATGCTCTTTCCAGTACACAAACACACGCAGAGGGAGAGGGAGAGAGAGAGATTTAAATGACTGCTACTTTTTGAGTTGATTGCATGCTCTTTCCAGTTGGAAATTGAAAGTGACTCCGGTAAACATACAAGGGCAATGAATATGGCCAGCCTATTTTTGTGACTGGATGCGGAGCATTAACATTTGCTGTTTTGTATTCTTGTACTTTATTTGAACAGGGTGCAGAAGGCATAAAGACATATGGGATTGACAAATTGATCCAAGTAGCTGCATCCCAGTTGAGTGACCAGCTCCCTGAGTCCAGGGAAGCAGCTCGAACTCTTCTTCTTGAGCTTCAAAATGTGTATGAGAAATATAATGATCTCATGCCAGCTACAGAGGTTGAGCATCCAGAGATGGAATCTTGGGAAAACTTCTGTCAATCAAAACTTTCTCCTTTAAGTGCCCAAGCAGTTCTTCGAGTGACCAGTATTGCTCGAGAGGGTCTTGTTTCATGACACATGCATGAACTACAGTTAGTGTACTTCATTATTTGCTGGTTTGCTTATCCTTTTCTTCTGTAAATACATTGCGACAATTGAGATGATTTGAGTTGCTGTCGGAGCACGTATTCAGTCCAAGATTTATGATGATGTATTTTTTTCCCCTAGCTGTGGTTACTTATGCCACTTTCGATTGATATTTGACATATATAAATTACGTTACTTCACTGTCTCCTTCCTGATTTCCCTCCTTTTGCAATACACGCTTGTAATTGGTTTGCTTTTTTTATGTCCACTCCTTCAAAGTGGATGTCGGGTTCTAAGGACTCATTATGTGTTTCTCAGTTGCGTTGGCTATGATCACCTAATACCAGTAATCATGGATCTCTCCATAACAATGCCATTCTATTTTGAAGCGTTTTTTATTAAATAACTCAGAAAGTTTTAGAGTATGAGTGCCCCACTTTTTAGATTTGGAGAATAACTTAGATTATTAGGAATAATCACCGTTAACGTCAATGATGCAGAACTGAACAACCATAGGTAGCCTTTGGTGCTTTGTTTTCTTTTTCTTTTTAATAGAATTAAAATATATTAGTTTTTTAACCTTATGTTCTGTTGGGTTTTGTTGTTGAGAATCTTGAGATGCACCAACTTTAAATGAAACTTTCATGTCTGGCTATATCTTGTTTTAACATGTCTATCAAACACATTCATAATGTTGGTTTTGATCATCATTCCGTTTAAAATTGACCAAACAAGTCATTGATGTATCCATTTACACAATTGATTTATGTCTGCTAACTATCTTTTTGCTAGTTGGATCAAATTTAGTTTGGGGAAAACATACTGGAACTGAGTGAAAACTGCACTTGTTTTGCTATTAGATTTTGTTTTGCAATTATAATAGAACACATCTCAAATGTGCTGTCTTGTTATTGTCCCACATTTCTTTTCAGGGGTTGTAGATGTTTGATCTTAACATAACGTCATGAAATTCCCACATAATCTGTAATTAAGTTCACCAACTTTTGATGATTGATTATATATTCTATAGTAGATGTATCATCAACTGACCTATCAATTTACTGTGCAAAAGCTGCAAATAGTGTGAAAAGATCAATTATTAGAACTGGTAGACGAATTTTAAGATTCTATGAAGGGAACATGAAATACCGTGAAGATGAGCTGTAGTTATTGTAAGCCAATTCAAATTTGGCCACACATAATTAATAAGGGGAAAGTGTGTATAATTTTAAGGGAAAACTTCAAAAAAAATCCTATGAGTTTTTTTAATTATCACTTACCGCCCTCACAATTTTTTTGAATTATTTACACCATTATTTAAATTTTTTTTTATCACTTACCCTCTGACTTTAAGTTTTTTTATCATTTACCCCCTCATTTAGGGGGTAAATGATAAAAAAACTTTAACTCAGGGGTAAATGATTCAAAAATTTTGGGAGGGGATAAATGATTATGAAGAAAATGGATTTTCTTTAAAGTTTTCCCTAATTTTAAAGTATGTAAAGTTGTGTCATCTTAAGAGATAGAAAGAAATAGATAAAAGAGGAGAGAGAGTTGACAAAAAAAAAATAAAGATGTGGGTCCCACATCTTTGTGAGAGTGAAATAATGTAAATTGTGTAATTTAAAAGTATATACACTTTTCCCATTTAATAAATGTTATCTTACAGATTTAGTTTAAAAAGAATAAAGTATTTGATTGGTTTGCTACACTGGAGATGGTTGGCTTCTGTAGGGGTATCCAAATCATGGGGTATGAGTGTATGACTATTCAATGTTTGGACAGCTTGTAACAGAACAATGTAACCGACGATATTAATTATTATTTGAAGAATTAATTTGATGTGCCAAATGGAAAATTAATGTACCATTATATCTTTCAAGGACTAACTGTTTTTTTTTTTTTTTTTTTGGGTAAAAAAGGACTAAGCTAAGTGTTTATTTCATAAAAATCGAGTGTTTACTCTTTTCATATACTCACTTGCTAATAATTGAGTGTTTCTTTCCTCTAATTTGACTTTGAATCCCAAACCAAAAAATATATATATTGAGGGTTTGGGATTTACATTAGGGACATTTGAAAAAATAATTCTTTTAAAATTTAATTTGCAATTTTACTAATCCCTTCAACTATTTTATTTGGGGTAAACTGGACCCTTCAACTTTAGAATATGTTCTAATAGTTAACTTGTTGAAGATAATTCTTGTTTTTCATTTCATTCATGTTTAAATTTTCCTTTGAAATGGAACATACTAAATTTTAAGCCAAAAGTGAAAAAAATGAATTTTATTTAATGGTTCAGTTGGATAAAAGGATCAACTCATACACAATACAAGTGTTTTTATTTGAAGTATAAAAGCTGATATTAGAATATGAACTCAAAGAGAGTGAAATAATATATAGGATTTTATAATTCTCATGTAACATGAGAATTGAAATCTCATGTTGTAGAGATAAAAAGCATGTGGGACCCGTATGTTAAAAAAAAATTATGTGTAGGACCCACATCAGCACGGAAATCGAAGGATGTGTAAGAAGATTTGAATTCTCATGTTAAATGAGAATTATAAAACCCTAATATATAACAAACATAAATCCAAATAATATGTACAACTCGTATTAAGCAGAATACTATATAGTATATACATACACACCCAAACGCACGAAAAAAGAAGAAGTGTTGCATAAGTAGTACTCCTCAAGAGGTGAAAACAAAAATTGCAATTTCAAGTTTGTTCTGAAGATGCGAAAGTGCACAATGTGATTAAGCTTCAAATATGCATTGATTGGAAAGGGGGTTACCAATGTTATTTAGCAGAAAAATATAAGATTATGCTTAGAAAATATCTAGTTCTGCTGAAGTGACACTTTCTTACTTTTAATCCAAAATTTAAAAGTAGACAAACGTTAGTGGATTAGTGTTTTTTACTTGATACTTAACCAAGAAAACAAACGACAAACCAGAAGAACAAGATGTCTCTGGACAACAGAGAAAATGCTGATGGTCATTCTTCCCTTGATATACTGTATAAAGTCTAACATGTGCTCAAGGCCTATAAAGGTTACATTAGATGCACATACAACCAATGTGAGACTATATATCTCAACACGTCCTCTCACACCAAGCTTACTACCTATCTAATCACCATTGAATCAAAGTGAGAGAATGTTAAAAAAAAAATTGAAAAAACCCCAAAAAAAGGATGGAAGTGCCAATGGTGATTTAGTTACTCATACAACTAATGTGGGACTATATATCTTAACAGCATGTAATTGTCATTCTTCCCTTGATATACTGTATAATCTCTAACATCTCTAATATTTTAATAGCAATGATAATTATGCAGAATATGTAATACGATCCTATTCCCATGTGTTGTTCCTTTGTTGTCATCTTTTTTTAATCGTAGAGTAATCAAAAGGCACATAACTTTCTCCAATGCATCGAAACCAAAATGGTAAAATGGAGCATAAAAAAGGTTAAAAAAGAAGATATGAACTTAAAACAACTCGTATATATAATAAAAAACAATGAAACTAACATTGGAAACATAAATTATGCACGAGATGTATCATATGGAAACTTCATAACAGAAACATAATCAGCACAAAATTCAGGACCTTCTCTCTTCATCCCCATTCTCCCCTCTCCTTCCAAAGATAAGCAGCTTAAGAATACAACAAAGAGGTCTAAGAACACCATCCTACTGTTCTTTCTTGAGAGGCTGTGTAGATTGCTGATCATCTTTTGTAGACTCATTTATGCTAGCTTTGGCCTCAGCAAGAAATTTAGGATCAGGCTCATGCTTATCTGCAGGTTCTCTCATCGCCAAATATATGTAAAATGCTATGACTACATTAACAGCTATGACAGCAAGAAATCCACTAACTAGTGTCATAGAGTAGGGGGACAAACTGGATGTTCCTGTTACAAACAAGGAAACACAGTAAGAAAGTTTTACAATTTCCACTCCATATTTCTTTTAGGCCTTATTCTGAACTGTAGTTGACAAACATTGAAGGAAAGAAACGAAAACAAATGAGATCCATTCTCCATTCTCCCCAGGCAAAGAGGGTGAAGCATATTTTTCTGCGGTTGATTTCTAATTGATCCAACGATAATCAAACAGATAGTAAGAGTGGTAACTGGTAAGCCTAACATGGTGGTAACTATAAAAACAAAGGGTAACTCTACGTTCGAAGAGCCTCAGTATGGGAGCATTTAGACGCCAGTCTAGGTAGACAAGTGCATACAAATTTAAAAAGTCAATAATTTGCTTAAAGAATTAAGCTGATCCGGCAGAATTTTGAAGTACTGACCTAAAGCAGTGATCAAAAAATCATTCAAAAACCACCATTTTCAAATGTGCTAAAAAATCACCATAAATTCTAAGTTAAAGGAAAAACTATACATTTCTGCATAGGCTTACATAAGTATTCAGATCAAATATGCTAGATAGTTTAAAAACACAAATTCTAAAATAGGCAAATTCTAAAATAGGCATTGTTTAAGAAGCAATAACATTTTCCTTCAAGATCAACAGTTGTCAGTACCAATATTCTCACTATCAGCATTTGAAAATAAAATAAAATAATATGTGATACCATCTTTTCAACAAGAAAACATAAAAAACAAGTAACTTTGAAATAATAAGAAAACATAACATAGATCTTTCCACTAAAAGGAGCTTCACTAGGTCTTCCCAGTCAAGTTAATAGAGAGAAAATATCAATCACACATAGGGATGCTAAACAAACCAGGGGCCTTTGGCTCGGCTTGTGAAAGCCTGAGCTTACCTGTCTAAAATTGATTGTTGGCACCAGTCTTGGACTTATATAAAAGCTCGTTTAATAAAAAGGCCTCAAGCTCCAATTCAAAAACTCGGCCTTAAAGCCTCTCAGGCTGGCCTAGTATATTATTTTTTATTTATATTTTATATTTGTTATACTAATTATAATAGTCCTCTCTTTCTCCTCAATCCATTTCACCCCATTTTATTGATTAAACAAACTTTTTGAATGATTTTGTTATATAATATGTTGTTTGGATATAAATTGAATTTATAAATATTTATGGAATTATTAATGTATATTCTGTTTGGATAAATTTTTGTTATCTTATTTTTTTTTAACAGGCTAAATAAGGCTTTTATTTTTTTGTAAATAAGACAGGCCGCCGATAGTTATATTTATAACAGGTAACCGGCTTGGTCAAGCTAACACTGGTCAAGTTAACACATTTAAACACAGGCTTAACCGTTTAAGACAAAAGCTCGGCTCGACTTGACCCGGTCCGTTAACACCCCTAATCACACATATTATAGTACAAGCCAACACCCACTTCAAAATAAATAAATACATAAACAAATGCATAAAAGGTTAAGCACTCTAGAATCTTACCAGGAAGAAGATTATGGTTAAAACCATATAATACTGCAATAGGGGCTGCCCACATGAGCAGTGATGCAATGAAAAACTTCTGAATTACTCCCATTTTGCCTACAATCCCTAAATATAAATAAAAGAGAGCATAAATAGTAAAAAAAAAAAAAAAACTTAAAAAAATAAATAAAAAAACTTGTTCAAATTTTACAATTCCAAACAGAATAATCAATAAAGTTTCAAATGAACTCACAAAAATCAAAACTTTGAATCAGGTAAATGCATACCACACTCCTGATCGAAACCTTGTTCTCCTCTGGTGTGAGAATCTCGTTGCTACCACCCCAATATGGAGCCCGTAGTCAAACGAGAAGGTATGTGACTATGCTTCGATCAAACACTTCACTAGCGAGCCCTGATTCCAAGCTTCAATGGTTGAGCAGTGTGAATTGAAAATTAAAGGAAGATTCAATTGAAATGAAGAAACGGGATTTAGGGATTGGGGTAAAAGAAGAATCCGCAAAACGCACCGGAGAGCAAGTTCCGTAATGGGCCGGCCCATTTTCTCAAGAATTAAAGAGCTGGGCCCGAAATCCTGAGCCTGACCCATAGGCTAAACTATATTTTGACACCTATACTGATTAAAAAAGAGAGTAAATTTCATAAAAATAATGTGTTTGAATTAACTTCAAAATTTTCTCAAAAAAGTTTTTTTTTTAAATTATTATTTTCTCAACATTTATCATCACCAAACATACACTAGCTCTTTTATTTTTAAATAAAAATGTCTAAATACAATAGTGGAGATTTTACGAAATTTGGCGGTCCATAACACAATAAAGGATTGGGTGTGTTTGTTAACTTCAGAGATTTTCTCAAAGAAAGTTTTTTTTTTAAATTAAGATTTTCTCAGAGAAGAGAATCAGAAAAAATAAAAAAAATACACGTGTCACTTGGCGAATGGAAGGACCTTCATGGTCCTAGAGCATTTTAAATTTTTCCCCATTGTAGGACACACTTATAATTCTTTCAATATTTTTGGAGTCATTTATTTTAGGGCTATTTATCATTTTCCTCTTTTGACATAATGATCTAATTATATCTTTTATATGTCATCACATTGGAAATATTTATGGTACAACAGTCGCACACAACATTTCATGAGACCAGCCAATAAAAATGGAGTAATATCTGTGTTTTCTGTATGGAGAAAAGAAGAAAATATTTTTTTAGTGCAAACTGCAAATGTCATTTTCTGAATGTAGATGCACATACAACAACTATGATCTCCACCACATTATCCTAATAGTTTAAATAAGGACTCAAAATCTTACAATTCTCACCCTTCATGTATGATGCATGAAAATGGATATGTTGTTTCTGGTATGATCCTCGGTCTATATGTCAAAAATGAAAAAAAATGAAAAATGTCACAAAAATTAAAGAGCATGGCCATTTAAATATGCCACAACCATTTCCATTGCAAGCAACAAATTACCTTCCTGCAGAGAGGTATATACTATAGGCTATAGGCAAAACTATCTATTTCCTCAGAGGTTTACGTAAGTTTTCACATCAAATTTTTTACATGGTTTAAAAAGACATATTCTAAGTTAGGCATGTTAGTAAAAATGTGTTAGTGGTGGTGTGACCTTACGTGGTCCACTTATATTGTCTGTTAATGATAATAAATTGCATAATGGAATATCTAATTTTAGTTTTGGTGTGTCATATGATTTTGGTCTTCCATCAACTTCACCTATGTTGTTCACTTCTGATAATGGAGAACCCATCTCACCTGCTTTTGATTTTGGTCTGTAATCATCAACTAAGTTTTGTTTTTGGTTTGCCATCAATTGAGCCCATCTTCAATTCACACTTGAACAGATTTTATGATGGAGGAGTCTACAAAAATGTTCATCTTCAGCTGCACGAGTCCCTGAGCTCACTCTACTACAGAGCTGCACACCATCTGGTTGTAGAGAAGAATTTGGAAGCTAGAAGTTTTATACGTCAGAGTTACAACTGTCATTCAAAACATCAAAGAAAACAATGACAAGAGATATTTATGATCTATCATATTGCGTATTTCAATATAAGTTAGAAGCATTCTTTAAGAAGCAATAATATTTTCCTTCAATATCATTATATAAAAAAAAGAAAGTAAGATACCATCTTTTCAACAAGAAAGCAGAAAACATAAATAAATG
The DNA here is from genome assembly GCA_032173675.1 of Gastrolobium villosum. Lineage (NCBI taxonomy): Eukaryota > Viridiplantae > Streptophyta > Magnoliopsida > Fabales > Fabaceae > Gastrolobium > Gastrolobium villosum. The sequence goes on along the minus strand of JAVKPL010008404.1, from coordinate 44,565 downwards.
AGGAACATAAAATACAGAAAAACAAGAAACAAGGATTGCTTTGAAATAATGAGAAAACATAATATACATCTTTACACTAAAAAAGCCTCACTAGGTCTTCCCAGTCAAGTTAATAGAGAGAAAATATAAAGCACACAGATTAGAGTTCAAGCCAACACCCACTTCAAAATAAATAAATAAACAAATGCATAAAATCTTAAGCACTATAGAATATTATTAGGAAGCAGATTATGGTTAAAACCATATAATATTGCAATAGGGGCTGCCCACATGAACATTGATGAAATGAAAAACTTCTGAATTACTCTCATTTTTTCTTTCAATCACTATATATATATATATATAGGGTTTTATAAGAGTTATGTTGTAGGAAAAATGATTATGTTATGTTATAGAGATTCATTGTACGTGCTGGAGTTTTTTTTTTTTTTTTTACTGCGGGCCCCACAAAAGGTTGTGTGTGTAGGAAATTTTATAAGGTCATGTTAAACCCATATATATATATATATATATATATATATATATATATATATATATATATATATATATAAAAAAGAGCAAAAACATTTAAAATAAAATAAAAGAAAAAGAAAAAGAAAAAGAAAAACTTGTTTATGAGCACCTAGGGCTGGCAAAATGGGCTGAGCCCGTCGGGCTGGCCCGCCCCGTCCACCAAACAGGGCGGGTTGGGTTGAGTTTTTCAACCCATCAACCCGCCAAACCCGTCCCGCCAAACCCACCAGCCCGTCGGGCTCGACCCGCCACGGGGCGGGCTAGCCCGCCAAGCCCCCCTTTTTTTAGGTTACCCAATTATTTTGTATCTTCGTGCCCTAGATTTCTCTGCATGCAAGTGGCTTTTTCGCATTGTTGTGGACTGCTCATACAACACTTTGTTACTTGTCTTGATATTCTGTTTTACCTTGATATGATTTTAATTTTTATTATTATTTCTGGATTGAAAGATGTATATTTATATGTAGATTATTAAACACTGATCTTCTTGGTTTCATAAGCACATTAGGATTTTATGCAGATTTTTATATGCTTTTATGCAAAAAAAATATGTGTTTTTATGCAGAATTTAATTATTTGTATTTTATTTTTATATTTTTTTTATTTTAGGCGGGCTGGCCCGTAGCCCGCCAACCCACTCATAAAACGGGCTGGGTTGCTCAATTCAGCCCATTTTGTCAAAACGGGCCGGGGCGGGCCAGCCCATTTTAGGCGGGCCAGTGGCGGGCCGGGGCGGGCTGGCCCGTATTGCCAGCCCTAGTCGAAGCTTCAAGGTTGAGCAGTACAGGAAATTTGAACAGAAACGAAGAAACCGGAATTGTTGTAAAAAAAGAGAGAAAAAAGACTCTTGGTGCTTGTTTATTTTAGAAGTGTTTTTTACCAAAATTAAAGTTATTTAGATTTTACTAAAATATTTAATTTTAAACAAAAAATATTTGGCTTTTTTAGCTTCTAAACAAAGTAAATTTTTGATTTTTTTTTTTTGTGATTTCTACTTTTTTTTTTAAATAAACATCTAAAGAGACTTTATAATATAAAAAACAACAACTTTTGGTAAAAAAATATAAAAAAAAAACATCTAAACGAACTTTAAGGGGGCGTTTGGTACATGGCAAAAAAAAAGGTGCCCAGGAAATGAGGGTAGGGAAAAGCAGACAGCCATGTTTGGTAGGAGGATAACGAAAAAGCAATGTGGGAAATTTTTTTGACAGTGATTACTTTTTACACATGGAGTTGGTTAAAAATTTGACTCTCCATAGGATGGAACTATGAAGCACCGACACTTCAAAAACTCTGACGTGTCGTGTCCGACACTTCCCAACACTCTCCGACACTTCCAGACACTTCATCACGCGTGATAGAAATTCAAAAAAAAGTTCAAAGATTGCGTTGCGTTGAGTTTTAGTTCGAACTATTAGATTCGTTGGATTACAATTATTATTTTATTGAGTTTAATATGAATATTTGGGATATCTTATGTTTCTTTGCAAAATTGATGAATATAATAAGTTTAATTTCATTTTTTTTGTTAAATTATAGAATATTAAATATAATATATACGACATAAATTAAAAATATTATTCAAGATCAAAACGTGTCCTAACGTGTCGAAATCTAACATTTTTTAGAATTAACGTGTCGGAGTGTCGTGTCGTATCGTGTCACGTGTCTCGTGTCAGTGCTACATAGGGATGGAATATATTGTTTCCCTCTGGAAAATTCATCGTGATTTTGTGAGACAAAAACGCCCTCAAATTTCATACGTTTTAAAAGCTCAGCTTAGCAGCCCTGGCTTAGTAAAAGGTATTTGCTTTTTGCAGTGGAGACCGTTCACAATCGGCATGCTCTATCATCCGCTATATTGTTGACGGTGTGGGTTACGGTGTTGGTAAAGGAAGCTCTCATATACCTCACCACCACATGATTTTTTGAGTTTATTAGTTAATCCTGACCTCAGTCCTCACTTCACAGGTTGAAGGAAGACTGCAAACTGAGTAGCTGGTTCACATGTGAAAAACACACCCTTTTGCTCTTTGAGGTACCATGTATTTCTTGTGCTTATTATTTTTTTTACGTCATGCTCTGATTTCTAGTTACCCATGTTCTAAAAACATGCCTAAAAATGTCTGTAGCTACCGGTGGTGCACATGCAGACGGAGATCCTTACATATTGCCCCTTATTGTGAACTTCTTGCATGTCCTTTAACATTTTGTACTCTTCTTTCTGCCATTTTAAATTGTTACATTCAGCATCTTTGAGTTTGTATGTCACGCCATTAATGTGTAGTTCAAGTAATTTAATTTTTGAGCCTCAACATCAAATGAAATTTCAACCAAATCTTTAAACCGTAGTGTGCAGCCTTGAACGATTTGCCAAACCAATTCAGTTAAAACTTGCAGACGACCAAATGTTACTTTGTGATATTCGAAACATGTGTTGTGAGCTACAAGTATTAGTAGAATCGTATCATAAACTTTTGTTATTAAACTACCTGACAATTTAAACAGACCAGATTTGGTGACATATCGTAATGGTTGTACGCATTTAACAACCATAAAACAATCATTTACAACATCTCATTCATGCTTTCAACCAATATGGAGGGTACAACATGAATTTATATCACTATGGCATTCTGCTAATGTTATGCTACCAACCAGCGTGAATACAAATTTTATATGCAAGAAAGAACTTTGGGTCTAAAAAAAATAGGACGTAAGTTATTAAACTACAGTGTATGGTCTAGCATAACAGCATACAGTGTGACTTATGTAACTCTAAAATATATAGGTACACTTGCTCAAAAGGGAGATGCAGAGAAACGTGTGAAGACATGGTACATTTGCTGGCATGTTGAACTTCATTGTTATAGATCGCATATGCGAATGATTTCCTGTGACCGTGAAACCTTTAATTATTTGCTGAATTCCTCTTTCTCTTCATGTAGTTCCTTCAACCTCTCTGTTGGAGCTGTTGGCGAGGGACCAAACGCGTGGCACTAACGTTCTTGCCGTTGTTGATCAGATCTACTGCAACGGTAATACTGGAACGACAAATACACGAATATTTTGTGAGAGAAGAGAACGAAACGAAGGTAGATAGAGAGATAATGCACATAACGTCTTTATCACAAACACATTCAATTTTAAAATTTTGGGGTAATTTGGTAAATGTAATTAACTTTCCCATCAATATTTTACGATCATCCAAACATAACATCAGTATAATTTACCAAACTTTCCTAGCAAATTTTTGTTCTACCAAACACTTTTTTTTAACTTACCTGCCAAATAATTCTTCCCACCATGTTTCAAGCAATTTTTTTTTTCCGGTTAAAAAAAATTCTCCTATACTAAACGCCCCTAAAGGATTAAGGGAAGAACCAGCAAAATGTCCTGGACTGCAGGTGCCGTACTGGGCCGATCCATTATCTTAAGGATTAAAAAGCTGGGCCAAAACGTTTCCATAAAATTAAAAGCTGGGCCAAAAATTTATTAAAATACAAATATTTCACTTAAAATAATATAAAATTGTATTATTTAAAATGATAAATATTTTTTAGAATATATATATATAATTATTTTTAAAAAGATATTTTTCATTATGAAGGACACAATTTTATGTTATTTTAAATGACACCATTGTATTTTGGTCATTTTTTTATTTATATTTTTTCTTCTGTGTAATACTCTCTTTTTCTCTCTTATCCTAATTTTGTGTCCGAGAGAGGATATTAAAAACCACAAAGTACAATGGTTTTATTTATGGGGAATGCTACTCTCATTTTACATGAGAGTAGCTCTCTCATGTTATAGAGAGGAGTTATGTGGGACCCACCGTTAAAGGATAAAAAAGAAAAAAGAAAAAAAGTGGGTGGAATTTTCGATGTGAGGGGACATGAGATAATTACCTCATGCAAATTGAGAGTAATATTTCCCTTTATTTATAACGACATGATGTTGCATCTTTTAAATTGGCAAAACACTTTTTCTATAAATTTTATAAAAACAGCTATAAGCCAGGAGAAACTAACTTCCCCAAACATTATTTTTTTTTAAAAAAAAACTTTGGAAAATAAGATTTAAATTGAACTAAAATGAATTTCCAATGAAATAAAATTTAGAGTATTTTAAAAAACAGTTTCATAATAGGTAGCTTGGGAAATAAAATATTAAAACGGAATATTTTGATATTTTTTAAATTTGTTTGAACGTTCATTTAAGCTATTAATATTTTGAATATTACTGCAAAATGTTGAGTAAGTAACATTGTAACATACTAATGACAAAAGAAATATTCGTATCCGAAACTTACGAAGTAAGGGGCGGTCATCAATATTTATATGGATTTTATAAGAATTATGTCGTAGGAAGAATGAATGTGTAATGTTATAGAGATTCATGTTGCGTGCCTTAATTTTTTTTGCTTCAAAAAGTGTGGGCCCACAAAATATTGTGTGTATAGAAAACTTTTTTGTGTCATACTATATGATAAATGCAAATCCCTTATTTATATAATTTCAGAATAACAATTGGACACAATTATACGCATGATTGTGAAAGAACTTTTGAAAATCAGTGTATCGACGCGTATAATTGGGTCTCTACTTGTGATTATAAAACGAATATCATGCATGAAGGAATTGATTTCCTCAGTTCAAAAAAAATGGGGCTCCATGAGGATGACCATAGGTTAATTCTTTTTTTTGGTAAAATACCATAGGTTAATTCTATTATTTGTTGCTACATGTTACTTCTAAATATTCCAACTTATGTCAAAAGAAAAATAAAATAAAATAAAAATTTATCCGGTAATAAAATATAGAATAAGACCTTAATCCTCGATTTGCTGATATTAGTTTTATAATAGGCTTAAAGAGTCGAAACTTATAGATATACTTGGAAGCATTGTTGTTAAAATCTCGATTTATTTCTACGATCTTATGTTTTTACGATTTTTTTTTATCACAACGATTTTACTAATATTCCAAACGCTCTTACGTTTTAATGATTTTTACGATTTTTTTACGTTTTATGATTAAGATCTCGATTTTAACAACATTGCTTGGGAGAGCCTACTCGTATCAAAGAGGTTGATATAAAAAAAAAATCAATAGAGAAAGAAAATGTTCCATTTTTGGCATGTAAATAGGAGCATACCATTAATATGTTTCAAAGAGGACATTGTTTGAAATACTTCTGCTAATTGCCATGGTTGATAGCTTCAGCATTTGACCAAAGGAAAAAGTAACAAAAAGCTTCTATACAATGGTGACAAAACCAGTCTTTTCTATTTGCTTGTGGGTCCAATCAAATTTGATTTGTGACTATTATTATTACTCTAGTTGAAATTATCATTTCCAAACTTTTCATGTCATGCAGCCAATAGATAGCCAGCATTAACATAAGGTAAATTAATAACCTTGAATGTTTTTATTACCATTGTTTATGTAATTATTGAATCAAAAAAAAAAAATCAAGGTCTACATGGAAAGTAAAAAAGAAGGGTGATTTTCTATCTTTCTCTCTCAAAATATAAGATTTCAAGACCATATAGTGATAAATCAGTAACATTCTATCTGTAAAATAACTGTGAATTTGCATTGGCCGGCAACAAGACTAATGGTATACAAGAAGCAAAAGGGTGATGTTAGTTTAATTTTTTTTTATGTTTCCAATTGGACTATGCACCCAAATCTTTGAAAAGTTCTTCACATGAATGTTCTAATAACAAACAAAATAACAGGCTTTCAAACTCTTAAAAAGACAATCTACAAGACATTCAAAATTATGTGCTTTCTTTGTGGCTTTCAAATGTTTATGCTTCTTTATTGCAAATGTTGCTCATTAGCACATCTCATAGCCACTGGTCACATGTTGTTAGAGTTGCATGTTGTGAACACACCCCATTAAAACGTTTAGTTACATTCAGTTCTTAAGGTTCCTTCTAACAATCATAAAAGGGTCGACCCAGTTCAAATACCCACTTTGTGAGTGTCTAGGAAATGGAATACTCTAGGCAGTCTTTCCCCTACTTTTTGATGAGAGACTGATTCGAACCTGCGACCTGACACACCACGGCAAGCAAGCTTACCGCTGAGCTAAGCCCGGCCTTCTCCTTCTAACAATCATAGGATGCATAAACTTCCAATGGCCTTTTGGAATTGGAACAGAACTTTGTTTCCAACATCTATCTTTCTTGTTTGCATTTTCATTCTGATCACAACTATGAAGTTTACAACTTCAAGGGCTCTGGAGACAGGATGCAGCCTTAAAATTCAACTTTCACATTTGTTGAATGATTCAAGTTGTCAAGAGGGAGGAGAATGGCATGAGCTCCTTCACAGTAAGTGCTGTGGAGTAGCATTTGATGCTTACCTCTATGCATTGGGTCAGCGAGCAAATCAAACAGGGAAGGTTTACTTGGATTCCACTGAGCAAAGAAATTGTCTGTATGGAATAAATAGTTCTAAAGATAATATTTTTGGTTGTGGAATTGAGAACCTAACAAGTGGTTCTGGTGGATGTTCTGACTTCTTGGTTGATGATGTTAGGAATAAATTAGGAAATGAGCTTAGAATTTTAGAAGAAAATTGTCAACTTATGACTTTAGGGAATGAGTGGGAACAACAATCATGTCCTTCCTGCATGAGGGCATGGAAAAATATAGGAGGGGCAGATTCCAAAAAGACCAATATCAAAGGTGAAAAAATTGAATATGATCTCTGTAGAATTGTTGTACTTGTGACATTGATAAGCAGCAAAATTGAAAATGAGATGTATGTTCACACAGTTCTGAGATGCCTTGGAGAACAACATATTTATACAGGTAAGTATATACATATGAGATATATAAAACCATTAATGTAACCTCAATAGCTTAAGCTTTTGGGTTGATTTGGTTCTTTACATGGTATGGTATCAGAGCCTCGGTGTACCGAGTTCGATACTCACCGTCATCATTTTCTTTCCAATGGAATTTCTTTCTTCGTACAGGTAGGTGGGCCCGTGCATTGTCCACCCTTCAAGCCTAGTGGGCTTTCGTGTGAGGGGGCGTGTTGGGATATATAAAACCATTAATGTAACCTCACCCCATAGTTTAAGCTTTTGGATTGAATTCTTTTTTAATGTAGGTTAAAAAAGAAGATCTGAACTGAAAGTAACTCGTATATACAATAAGAGGAAGTATATTCTTACTACTAAATTTTTCTACTACTAACTTACTACTTATCTAATCACCATTGAATCAAAGAGAGAGAATTCTAAAAAAAATTTGAAAAAAGAGAAAATGTTGATCCAATGGTGATTAGATAGGTAGTGAGTTGGTAGTAGAAGATTATGGTAGTAAGAATATCCCTCCTCATATAATAAAAAACAATGAAACTAACATTGGAAACATAAATTATGCACGAGATGTATCATACGGAAACTTCAGAACAGAATCATAATCGGCACAAAATTCAGGACCTTCTCTCTTCATCCCCATTCTCCCCTCTCCTTCCAAAGATGAGCAGCTTAAGAGTACAACAAAGAGGTCTAAGAACACCATCCTACTGTTCTTTCTTGAGAGGCTGTGCAGATTGCTGATCATCTTTTGTAGACTCATTTATGCTAGCTTTGGCCTCAGCAAGAAATTTAGGATCAGGCTCAAATTAATCTGCAGGTTCTCTCATCGCCAAATATATGTAAAATGCTATGACTACATTAACAGCTATGACAGCAAGAAATCCACTAACTAGTGTCATAGAGTAGGGGGACAAACTGGATGTTCCTGTTACAAACAAGGAAACACAGTAAGATAGTTTTACAATTTCCACTCCATATTTCTTTTCGGCCTTATTCTGAACTGTAGTTGACAAACATTGAAGGAAAGAAACGAAAATTGATGAGATCCATTCTCCCCAGGCAAAGATTTTGAAGCATATTTTTCTGCCGTTGATTTCTAATTGATCCAACGATAATCAAACAGATTGTAAGAGTGGTAAGTGGTAAGCCTAACATGGTGGTAACTATAAAAACAAAGGGTAACTCTACGTTCGATGAGCCTCAGTATGGGAGCATTTAGACGCCAGTCTAGGTAGACAAGTGCATACAAATTTAAAAAGTCAATAATTTGCTTAAAGAATTAAGCTGATCCGGCAGAATTTTGAAGTACTGACCTAAAGCAGTGATCACAAAATCATTCAAAAACTACCATTTTCAAATGTGCTAAAAAATCACCATAAATTCTAAGTTAAAGGAAAAACTATACATTTCTGCATAGGCTTACATAAGTATTCAGATCAAATATGCTAGATAGTTTAAAAACACAAATTCTAAAATAGGCAAATTCTAAAATAGGCATTGTTTAAGAAGCAATAACATTTTCCTTCAAGATCATCAGTTGTCAGTACCAATATTCTCACTATCAGCATTTGAAAATAAAATAAAATAATATGTGATACCATCTTTTCAACAAGAAAACATAAAAAACAAGTAACTTTGAAATAATAAGAAAACATAACATAGATCTTTCCACTAAAAGGTCACTAGGTCTTCCCAGTCAAGTTAATAGAGAGAAAATATCAATCACACATAGGGGTGCTAAACAAACCAGGGGCCTTTCAGGGGCCTTTGGCTCGGCTCGTGAAAGCCTGAGCTTACATGTCTAAAATTGATTGTTGGCACCAGTCTTGGACTTATATAAAAGCTCGTTTAATAAAAAAGCCTCAAGCTCCAATTCAAACTGGCCTAGTATATTATTTTTATTTATATTTTATATTTGTTATACTAATTATAATAGCCCTCTCTTTCTCCTCAATCCATTTCACCCCATTTTATTGATTAAACAAATTTTTTGAATGATTTTGTTATATATTATGTTATTTGGATATAAATTGTATTTATAAATATTTATGGAATTACTAATGTATATTCTGTTTGGATAAATTTTTGTTATCTTAATTTTTTTTAACAGGCTAAATAATGCTTTTATTTTTTTGTAAATAAGACAGGCCGCCGCCGATAGTTATATTTATAACAGGTAACCGGGTTGGCCAAGTTAACACATTTAAACACACTCTTAACCTTTTAAGACCAAAGCTCGGCTCGGCTTGGCCCGACCCGTTAACACCCCTAATCACACAGATTATAGTACAAGCCAACACCCACTTCAAAATAAATAAATACATAAACAAATGCATAAAAGGTTAAGCACTCTAGAATCTTACCAGGAAGAAGATTATGGTTAAAACCATATAATATTGCAATAGGGGCTGCCCACATGAGCAGTGATGCAATGAAAAACTTCTGAATTACTCTCATTTTGCCTCCAATCCCTATATATAAATAAAAGAGAGCAGAAATAGTAAAAAAAAATAAAAAAAAAGCTTAAAAAAAAATAAAAAAACTTGTTCAAATTTTCCAATTCCAAACAGAATAATCAATAAAGTTTCAAATGAACTCACAAAAATCAAAACTTTGAATAAGGTAAATGCATACCACACTCCTGATCGAAACCTTGTTCTCCTCTGGTGTGAGAATCTCGTTGCTACCACCCCAATATGGAGCCCGTAGTCAAACGAGAAGGTATGTGACTATGCTTCGATCAAACACTTCACTAGCGAGCCCTGATTCCAAGCTTCAACGGTTGAGCAGTGTGAATTGAAAATTAAAGGAAGATTCAATTGAAATGAAGAAACGGGATTTAGGGATTTGGGGTAAAAGAAGATTCAGCAAAACGCACCGGAGAGCAAGTTCCGTAATGGGCCGGCCCATTTTCTCAAGAATTAAAGAGCTGGGCCCGAAACCCTGAGCCTGATCCATAGGCTAAGCTATATTTCGACACCTATACTGATTAAAAAAAAGAGAAGGTTTTGTTTGATTTATATTTTCGAAAATAGTTTTTTAAGATCTGTTTGATTGTGTTCTGGTTTTTTTATTCTTAAAACTATTTTGTAAAATAGTTATGGAAATAGTTGTTTTCTATATTTTTTTCTTTTTAAAAGTTAAAAACAAAAACAGAAAACAAAAACAACTCAGACATGTTTTCTAAATTTGATTTTTTTTAATAAAAAAAAAGTTATAGTTTTCAAATCAATTTTTACAAAACAGGTCTTAACAAACGAATTTTTTTTTTTTTTTCTGAAAACTAAAAAGCTGTTTTACAAAATAGAAATCAAGAGCCTTAGTTTTCAGAACAAAAAAATTAAAAAATTCGTTTGGTAAGACCTGTTTTGTAAAAGATGTTTTGAAAACTATAATTATTTTTTTGTTTTTAGAATCAAATTTAGAGAACATGTATGAGTTTTTTTTGTTTTCTATTTTGGTTTTTACCTTTCAAAAAGAAAAGAAAAAAACATAAAAAATAACAGTTTCCATAACTATTTTACAAAACAGTTTTAAGAACAAAAAAATCAGAACACAATCAAACAGACCCTAAATTTCATAAAAATAATGTGTTTGGATTAACTTAAAATTTTCTCAAAAAAGTTTTTTTTTTAAATTATTATTTTCTCAACATTTATCATCACCAAACATACACTAGCTCTTTTATTTTTAAATAGTAAAAATAATGTCCAAATACAATAGTGGAACCCATTGTAGGACACACTTATAATTCTTTCAATATTTTTGGAGTCATTTATTTTAGGGCTATTTATCATTTTCCTCTTTTGACATAATCATCTAATTATATCTTTTATATGTCACCACATTGGAAATATTTATGGTACAACAGTCGCACACAACATTTCATGCGACCCGCCAATAAAAATGGAGTAATATCTGTGTTTTCTGTATTGGGAAAAGAAGAAAATATTTTTTTAGTGCAAATTGCAAATGTCATTTTCTGAATGTAGATGCACATACAACAACTATGATCTCCACCACATTATCCTAAAATTCTCACCCTTCATGTATGATGCATGAAAATGGATGTTGTTTCTGGTATGATCCTCGGTCTATATGTCAAAAATGAAAAGAAAAAAAAATGTCACAAAAATTAAAGAGCATGGCCATTTAAATATGCGACAACCATTTCCATTGCAAGCAGCAAATTACCTTCCTGCAGAGAGGTATATACTATAGGCTATAGGCAAAACTATCTATTTCCTCATAGGTTTACATAAGGATTCACATCAAATTTTTTACATGGTTTAAAAAGACATATTCTAAGTTAGGCATGTTAGTAAAAATGTGTTAGTGGTGGTGTGACCTTCTGTGGTCCACTTATATTGTCTGTTAATGATAATAGATTGCATAATGGAATATCTAATTTTGGTTTTGGTCTGCCATATGATTTTGGTCTTCTATCAACTTCACCTATGTTGTTCACTTCTGATAATGGAGAACCCATCTCACCTGCTTTTGGTTTTGGTCTGCAATCATCAACTAAGTTTTGTTTTTGGTTTGCCATGAGCACATCTTCGGTGCATACTTGAACAGATTTTATGATGGAGGAGTCTACAAAAAGGTGCATCTTCAGCTGCATGAGTCTCAGAGCTCACTCTACTACAGAGCTGCACACCATCTGGTTGTAGAGAAGAGTTTGGAAGGTAGAAGTTTTATACGTCAGAGTTACAGTAGCCATTCAAAACATCAAAGAAAACAATGACAGGAGATATTTATGATCTATCATATTCTGCATTTCAATATAAGTTAGAAGAAACATTAAGAAGCAATAATATTTTCCTTCAATATCATTATATAAAAAAGAAAGAAAGTAAGATACCATCTTTTCAACAAGAAAGCATAAAACATAAATAAATGAGGAACATAAAATACAGAAAAACAAGAAACAAGGATTGCTTTGAAATAATGAGAAAACATAATATACATCTTTACACTAAAAAAGCCTCACTAGGTCTTCCCAGTCAAGTTAATAGAGAGAAAATATAAAGCACACAGATTAGAGTTCAAGCCAACACCCACTTCAAAATAAATAAACAAACAAATGCATAAAATCTTAAGCACTATAGAATATTATTAGGAAGCAGATTATGGCATGAACATTGATGAAATGAAAAACTTCTGAATTACTCTCATTTTTCTTTCAATCCCTATATATATATATATAAAAGAGCAAAAACATTTAAAATAAAATAAAAGAAAAAGAAAAACAGAAACTTGTTTATGAGCAGTTGAGCACTGATTCGAAGCTTCAAGGTTGAGCAGTACATGAAATTTGAACTGTAGAAACCGGAATTGTTGTAAAAAAAGAGAGAAAAAAGACTCTTCGTGCTTGTTTATTTTAGAAGTGTTTTTTACCAAAATTAAAGTTATTTAGATTTTACTAAAATATTAATTTTAAACAAAAAATATTTGGCTTTTTTAGCTTCTAAACAAAGTAAATTTTTGATTTTTTTTTTGTGATTTCTACTTTTTTTAAAAAAAATAAACATCTAAAGTGACTTTATAATATAAGTATTTTTTTTCTTAAAAACAACAACTTTCGGTAAAAAAATATAAAAAGAAAAACATCTAAACGGACGCGTTTGGTAGATGAGAAATTTTTTTGTCCGGTAATCTTGATTTTCAAAAATATCTTAAAAATATTCAATTTATAAAAGAGGTTTATACTTCTTATGTCACATAAGATGAGAATTTTTGTAACACACACATACTTAGGTGGGCCCCATTGGAATAAAGTAAATAAAAAAATTAAAAACATTAGCACGTAAAACGGTATGAGTGTAGCATAAGAAGACTATTCTTATGTTGCATAAGAAGTATAAATCCCTTTATAAAAATATCTATCGAGAATCCAGCAAAAAGTCAGCTACCAAACACCCCGTAAAGGATAGAACCAGCAAAATGTCCTGCACTGCAGGTGCCGTACTGGGCCGATCCATTATCTTAAGGATTAAAAAGCTGGGCCAAAACGTTTCCATAAAATTAAAAGCTGGGCCAAAAATTTATTAAAATACAATTATTTCACTTAAAATAATATAAAATTATATTATTTAAATTGATAAATATTTTTTAGAATATATGTATATAATTTTTTTAAAAAAATATTTTTCATTATGAAGGACACAATTTTATGTTATTTTAAATCACACCATTGTATTTTGGTCATTTTTTTTTCTTCTGTGTAATACTCTCTCTTTTCTCTCTTATCATAATTTTGTGTCCGAGAGAGGATATAAAAAACCACAAAGTACAATGGTTTTATTTATAACGACATGATGTTACATCTTTTAAATTGGCAAAACACTTTTTCTATAAATTTTATAAAAACAGCTATTAGCCAGGAGAAACTAACTTCCCCAAACATTTTTTTTTTTTGGAAAATAAGATTTAAATTGAACAAAAATGAATTTCCAATGAAATAAAATTTAGAGTATTTTAAAAAACAGTTTCATAATAGGTAGCTTGGGAAATAAAATATTAAAACGGAATATTTTGATATTTTTTAAATTTGTTTGAACGTTCATTTAAGCTATTAATATTTTGAATATTACTGCAAAATGTTGAGTAAGTAACACTGTAACATACTAATGACAAAAGAAATATTCGTATCCGAAAATTACGAAGTAAGGGGCGGTCATCAATATTTATACCGGTTTTATAAGAATTATATTGTAGGAAGAATGATTGTGTAATGTTATAGAGATTTGTTTTGCATGCCTTAATTTTTTTTTTTTTGCTTCAAAAAGTATGGACCCTACAAAATATTATGTGTAGAAACTTTTTTGTGTCATATTAAATGATGAATGCAAATCCCTATTTATATAATTTCAGAATAACAATTGGACACAATTATACGCATGGTTGTGAAAGAACTTTGGAAAATCAGTGCATCGACGCGTATAATTGGGTCTCTACTTGTGATTATAAAACGAATATCATGCATGAAGGAATTGATTTCCTCAGTCCAAAAAAAAATGGGGCTCCATGAGGATGACCATAGGTTAATTAATTCTATTATTTGTTGCTACATGTTACTTCTAAATATTCCAACTTATGTCAAAAGAAAAATAAGATAAAATAAAAATTCATCCAGTAATAAAATATAGAATTAGACCTTAATCCTCGACTTGCTGATATTAGTTTTATACTAGGTTTAAAGAGTCGAAACTTGTAGATATACTTGGGAGCATTGTTGTTAAAATCTCGATTTATCTTTACGATCTTATGTTTTTACGATTTTTTTTATGAAAATGATTTTACTAATATTCCAAACGCTTTTACGTTTTTATGATTTTTACAATTTTTTTACGTTGTACGATTTTTTAATCCCCTTCCCATTTTTTCTTAATATCTCGATTTTAACAACATTGCTTGGGAGAGCCTACTTGTATCAAAGAGGTTGATATAAAAAAAAAAAATCAATAGAGAAAGAAAATGTTTCATTTTTTGCATGTAAATAGGAGCATACCATTAATATGTTTCAAAGAGGACATTGTTTGAAATCCTTCTGCTAATTGCCATGGTTGATAGCTTCAGCATTTGACCAAAGGAAAAAGTAACAAAAAGCTTCTATACAATGGTGACAGAACCAATCTTTTCTATTTGCTTGTGGGTCCAATCAAATTTGATTTTGTGACTATTATTATTACTCTAGTTGAAATTATCATTTCCAAACTTTTTATGTCATGCAGCCAATAGATAGCCAGCATTAACATAAGGTAAATTAATAACCTTGAATGTTTTTATTACCATTGTTTATGTAATTATTGAATGAAAAAAAAAAATCAAGGTCTACATGGAAAGTCAAAAGAAGGGTGATTTTCTATCCTTCTCTCTCAAAATATAAGATTTCAAGACATATAGTGATAAAACAGTAACATTCTATCTGTAAAATAACTGTAAATTTGCATTGGCCGGCAACAAGACTAACGGTATACAAGAAGCAAAAGGGTGATGTTAGTTTATTTTTATTTTATGTTTCCAATTGGACTATGCACCCAAATCTTTGAAAAGTTTTTCACATGAATGTTCTAATAACAAACAAAATAACAGGCTTTCAAACTCTTAAAAAGACAATCTACAAGACATTCCAATTATGTGCTTTCTTTGTGGCTTTCAAATGTTTATGCTTCTTCATTGCAAATGTTGCTCATTAGCACATCTCATAGCCACCGGTCACATGTTGTTAGAGTTGCATGTTGTGAACACACCCCATTAAAATGTTTAGTTACATTCAGTTCTTAAGGTTCCTTCTAACAATCATAAAAGGGCCGACCCAGTTCAAATACCCATTTCGTGAGTGTCTAGGGAAGGGAATACTCTAGGCAGTCTTTTCCCTACTTTTTACAGAGAGACTGATTCGAACCTGCGACCTGACACACCACGGCAAGTAAGCTTACCGCTGAGCCAAGCCGGCCCTTCTCCTTCTAACAATCATAGGATGCATAAACTTCCAATGGCCTTTTGGAATTGGAACAGAACTTTGTTTCCAACATCTATCTTGCTAGTTTGCATTTTCATTCTGATCACAACTATGAAGTTTACAACTTCATGGGCTCTGGAGACAGGATGCAGCCTTAAAATTCAACTTTCTCCTTTGTTGAATGATTCAAGTTGTCAAGAGGGAGGAGAATGGCATGAGCTCCTTCACAGTAAGTGCTGTGGAGTAGCATTTGATGCTTACCTCTATGCATTGGGTCAGCGAGCAAATCAAACTGGGAAGGTTTACTTGGATTCCACTGAGCAAAGAAATTGTCTGTATGGTATAAATAGTTCTAAAGATAATATTTTTGGTTGTGGAATTGAGAACCTAACAAGTTGTTCTGGTGGATGTTCTGACTTCTTGGTTGATGATGTTAGGAATAAATTAGGAAATGAGCTTAGAATTTTAGAAGAAAATTGTCAACTTATGACTTTAGGGAATGAGTGGGAACAACAATCATGTCCTTCCTGCATGAGGGCATGGAAAAGTATAGGAGGGGCAGATTCCAAAAAGACCAATATCAAAGGTGAAAAAATTGAATCTGATATCTGTGGAATTGCTTTACTTGTTGTTGAATAAACTTTAAATGTTTTGTTAGTTTTATATTTAATAGTCTTAATTAAGGAGTCATGTGTTTAGGTAAGTGAAAGGCCAAGAGTTGTAAGAAAGTGAAAGGCCAAGAGTTGTGAGAAAGTGAAAGGCTAAGAGTTAGAGAAGCCAAGAGTTGGAAGTTTAGTTTTGTGGTTTATGGCTAATTTAATGTTTGGTTCATGAAAAGGCAATCTAGTGCCTATATAAACTAATCCATATTGTAAGCAACATATCACAAGAAAAAGAGAAATACAAGTTTTGTCTTCTCCACAAGAAAATAGTTGTTTTTATTTTAAGTTCTACATTATAGTGATACCACAAATTGGTATCAGAGCTATGGAGAGGGGGAGTGATATGGCACTACCTAAGTTGACGAAGGAGAACTACGAGAATTGGAGCATCCAGATGAAGGCTCTTCTCGGATCCCAGGACGCTTGGGAGAATGTTCAAGCAGGTTTTGTAGAACCACAGGACACTGGAGGCCATTCGGCGGCTCAAACCAAAGCGTTGAAAGAGACGCGTGCAAAAGACAAGCTGGCGTTATTCATGCTCTTCCGAGCTGTAGACGAATCCGGGTTCGAGAAGATAGCAAATTGTGATACCTCAAAGGCAGCCTGGGACATCTTAGCAAATGTCTATAGAGGAGCTAACCGGGTTAAACAAGTCCGGCTTCAAACCCTTCGTGCCGAGTTGGAGGGAATGAAGATGAAGGACACGGAAGGAGTATCCGGGTTCGTTGCCCGGGTTCAAGGAATTGTGAACCAGTTAAAACGGAATGGAGAAGATATACCTGACACCAGAGTGGTGGAGAAAATCTTGAGATCTTTGACAGACCAGTTCGAAAACGTGGTTTGTGCCATAGAGGAGTCCAAGGACCTGTCTACACTCACCATTGATGAGTTGGCGGGTTCCCTTGAAGCGCATGAACAAAGAAAGAAGAAGAAGGAGGAAACTCTTGAGCAGGCACTTCAGACCAAAGCAACAATTAAAGATGAGAAGATGCTCTATTCTCAAAATTTTCGAGGTAGAGGACGTGGCCGCGGTGGACGAGGTACTAGCCGTGGTGGTAGAGGTCGAGGCCGAAGTCAAGAAGTGTATAGCGATGAGGTAGGACAGTCAAATCAACAAAACTGGAGAGGAAGAGGACGAGGTCGACGAGGAGGTCGGTCACACTATTCAATCATCGAGTGTTACAAATGTGGAAAGTTTGGTCACTTTGCAAAAGATTGTAACTCGGACAAGTGTTACAACTGTGGCAAAGTCGGACATTTCGCAAGAGAATGCAGAGAGGAGAAAAAGGTGGAGGAGACGTCCAACCTATCCACAGAAGGCGAGATGAAGGATGGTGTCTTGTTAATGACACACAGTAAAGGAAGTCCAGACGATGACATGGAGTGGTATCTTGACACGGGTGCGAGCAACCACATGTGCGGACATAAGCACTTCTTCAAGGAGATGAGAAAGGTGGAAACCGGACATGTTTCGTTCGGGGATGCCTCAAAGGTTGAGGTAAAAGGCCGAGGTACAATCTGTTTCCTACAAAAGGACGGGTTAATTGGCTCAATTCGAGATGTGTACTATGTACCCGACCTAAAAAGCAATATTTTAAGCATGGGTCAACTGATGGAGAAAGGTTACTCGGTTATTATGAAAGACCGAGTATTGTATTTGAAAGATGAGCAAGGTCGGCTGATAGTTCGGGTTCAAATGGGTAAGAATCGTATGTATAAACTAAATCTGAAATGTATACAGGTTGAATGTTTACAAGCCGAGGTGGAAGATAAGGCGTCACTTTGGCATCTCCGGTTTGGTCACCTACATTATGGTGGTCTAACCGAGTTGGCAAAGAAGAAGATGGTGGAAGGGTTACCTGGCATCAACTTTGAAGGAAAGTTTTGTGAGAATTGTGTACTTGGCAAGCATGCCAGGACCACGTTTCAGAAGATGGCAAGATTCCGGGCTAAGCAACCTCTGGAACTAATACATACCGACTTGTGTGGACCCATCAATCCGGGTTCCTTCAGCGGTAAGAAGTATTTTATTTCCTTTATTGATGATTTCTCACGGAAAACTTGGGTTTACTTTCTGAAGGAGAAGTCCGAGGTGTTTGATGTGTTCAAAAGGTTCAAGGTGATGATTGAGAAGGCAACAGGAAGCTATATCAAATCGGTGCGGTCTGACAGAGGTGGGGAATATACCTCAACAGCGTTTATGTCTTTCTGTGAGGAACAGGGGATAAGGAGGTTTCTAACAGCACCATACTCACCACAACAGAATGGCGTGGCTGAAAGGAAGAACCGGACTATTCTTGACATGGTTCGGTCAATGCTGAAGAACAAAAGGATGCCGAAGGAGTTTTGGGCGGAAGCTGTGCAGTGTGCTGTGTATGTGCAGAACCGATGTCCACATTCGAACTTGGATGATAAAACTCCACAGGAAGCATGGAGCGGTCAAAAGCCTTCAGTGGCTCATCTCAGAGTTTTTGGCAGTATAGCCTATGCACACATACCGGACCAGCTCAGAACCAAGCTCGAGGATAAAAGTAAGAAATATGTTTTTATTGGATATGATGAAAAAACAAAGGGGTATAAGCTGTTTGACCCCGTCAACAAGAAAGTCATAGTAAGCAGAGATGTAAAGCTCAATGAAGCAAATGAGTGGGACTGGAACAATTCTTCTGAGGTAAATTTTGAAGACGGAATCTCAACACAAATTATCAACCCGGCAAGTCCTGAAGCTTCTGATGATGAAGATGAGGTACGACAACCCAGGATGCGAAGCATACAAGACATATATGAGTCAACAAGTGAGGTACATTTTGTTTGTCTTCTTGCAGACTCTGAGAACATAAGTTTTGAAGAAGCCATCCGAGATAAGAAATGGCAAGATGCCATGGATGAGGAGATAGAAGCCATTGACCGAAATAACACATGGGAGTTAGCCGAGCTACCAGAAGGAAGTCGGCCCATTGGAGTGAAGTGGGTGTTCAAGAAGAAGATGAATGCTCAAGGGGAGATAGAACGATATAAAGCTCGACTAGTTGCAAAAGGTTATAAGCAGAAGGCTGGAATTGACTATGACGAGGTGTTTGCCCCTGTTACAAGGATGGAGACAATTCGGCTACTCATCTCACAGGCTGCTCAATACAGATGGCCAATGCATCAAATGGATGTAAAGTCGGCATTTCTGAATGGTGTTCTTGAAGAAGAAGTTTATGTGGAACAACCGCCGGGCTACATGAAGGCAGGAGAAGAGAAGAAGGTGCTGAGATTGAAGAAAGCACTTTACGGGTTGAAGCAAGCACCACGGGCATGGAATGCTCGTATTGACAAATATTTCAAGGAGAATGGACTTGAACAATGTCCATATGAACATGCTGTTTATGTCAAGAAAAATGGAGGAGACTTGTTAATTGTGGCTCTTTATGTTGACGACCTCATTTTTATGGGAAACAATGCCAAGATGATACAAGAGTTCAAGAGCACAATGACAAGAGAGTTCGAAATGACAGATCTCGGTTTTATGAAGTTCTTTCTTGGTTTGGAAGTAAAACAAAATGAGAAGGGAATCTTCGTGTCACAGGAGGCTTATGCAAAAAAGATTTTGAAGAAGTACAAGATGGAAGATTGCAACCCAGTTTCAACACCAATGGAACCCGGTTCAAAACTCTCTAAGTTTGATGGAGGAGACCGTGTTGATGCAAGCAAGTACAGAAGTTTGGTGGGAAGCCTACGTTATCTCACATGCACGAGGCCAGATATCTCGTTAAGTGTCGGCATAGTAAGTCGGTTCATGGAGGAGCCGAGATACACACATTGGAAGGCGGTAAAGAGAATTCTGAGGTATGTTCAAGGTACAGTTTCACACGGGTTACACTACTCGAGCTCGGCAAAATACAAGTTGATTGGATATTCTGACAGTGATTGGTGTGGAGACGTAGATGATCGAAAGAGCACGGCTGGTTATGTGTTTTTCATGGGCAACACGGCATTCACCTGGATTTCGAAGAAGCAACCTATTGTGACACTGTCGACATGTGAAGCTGAATATGTAGCTGCATCTTGGTGTGTTTGTCATGCAATGTGGCTCAGGAATTTGCTAAGCAAGTTGGAGGAAAAACAAGTCGGTCAAACTGTGATCCGAATTGACAATAAGTCGGCTATAGAGCTAGCCAAGAACCCGGTAAATCATGAAAGAAGCAAGCATATTGACGTCCGATTTCACTTCATCCGGGATCAAGTAAAGGAAGGAAATGTGGAGCTAACACACGTGACCAGTCAAGAGCAAGTCGGGGACATCTTCACAAAGCCACTGCCGACGTTGCTGCTCAACAATTGCAAGAAGATGCTTGGGATGAAAGATGACAGAACCATTTAAGTTTATGAAGGAGAATTGTTGAATAAACTTTAAATGTTTTGTTAGTTTTATATTTAATAGTCTTAATTAAGGAGTCATGTGTTTAGGTAAGTGAAAGGCCAAGAGTTGTAAGAAAGTGAAAGGCCAAGAGTTGTGAGAAAGTGAAAGGCTAAGAGTTAGAGAAGCCAAGAGTTGGAAGTTTAGTTTTGTGGTTTATGGCTAATTTAATGTTTGGTTCATGAAAAGGCAATCTAGTGCCTATATAAACTAATCCATATTGTAAGCAACATATCACAAGAAAAAGAGAAATACAAGTTTTGTCTTCTCCACAAGAAAATAGTTGTTTTTATTTTAAGTTCTACATTATAGTGATACCACACTTGTGACATTGATAAGCAGCAAAATTAAAAATGAGATGTATGTTCACACAGTTCTGAGATGCCTTGGAGAACAACATATTTATACAGGTAAGTATATACATATGAGATATATAAAACCATTAATGTAACAGCTTAAGCTTTTGGGTTGAATTGGTTCTTTACATGGTATCAGATCCTCGGTGTACCAAGTTCGATCCTCACCGCCCCCACTTTCTTTCCAATGGAATTTCTTTCTTCGCACAGGTAGGTGGGCCTGTGCATTGTCCACCCTTCAAGCCTAGTTGGCTCTCGTGTGAGGGGGCGTGTTGGGATATATAAAACCATTAATGTAACCTCACCCAATAGCTTAAGCTTTTGGATTGAATTGGTTCTTTATATATACTTTGGATTAGTCGTTATCTTATATGTAAGGCTACTTAGTCTAATTTGTTTGTGATCAATCTTCTTTTCTCTAGCAGAAAATGAAACCGCAGAAGTCAATCAACAAATGAAGACTGATAAAGGTGCTTAAATGTTATAATATTAATTATGTTTCCAAATATGCAGATTGTTCTGTGCTCTTCTCTTCTTGACCATCAACGCCTTTATGTTGAATTAGGTATGTGGATTCTGATTGGAGCAACCATAGGGGTTATAGTGATAATAGTTATCACTGTATACATATTTTTTCATAGATACTTCAGATCTGCCCCACCAAAAAACGAAGGTAAGACTTTCAAACTCATATTAGATAGCATCATAGTTAAAGGGTATTATGCTTATGCAATCCTTTTTTCACAGTAACATTTGGAGACATGTTAAAGAAAACTGCTTGTCCAAGAGTTTCTATCAAGGAAGTGTATGCTGCCACTAACCATCTGAATGAAATGAATATCATTGGGGAAGGAAGTGCAGGTGAGATTCTTTTTCTCTCTTTGTAGAAAGCTGGTGGTGAGAAATTTTGGTTTAATATATTAATTAAAACTTTATCATCAATTGTATAATCTATACATAAATATTCAAATAGTTTCTATGGTTTTTGTTGAGATATATAAAACCATTGATGTAGCCTCTCTCAACGAGCTTAAGTTTTTGGGTGAATTGGTTCTTTACATGGTATCAGAGCCTCGTGTCCCGGGTTCAATCCTCACTGCCCCCACTTTCTCTGGTGGAATTTCTTAGCACAGGTAGGTGGGCCTGTGCATTGTCCACCCTTCAAGCATAGTGGACTCTCATGTGAGGGGGTGTTGAGATATATAAAACCATTCATGTAGCCTCACCCAACAGTTTAAGCTTTTGGGTTGAATCGGTTCTTTACGACTTAAGCTACAGGCATTAGATAAGTGTTCTAGAGTTAAAAACTTGGCTCTTCTCCTTACCAAAACAATTGAAGACATCCACTTATTTGTTTAAATTGTCAAAGTTTGATTAATTCCGTACAAACAAAGCAATCTCATTTCTGGAATTTACTTTTAGGTAAGGTCTATAAAGGCAAAATGACAAGTAATCAGCATGTTGCAGTAAAGCACATAATCAATGATGATGGAAATATGGATACTTTTGTGAGAGAAGTTACAAGTTTATCTCATGTCAGACACCCAAATCTTGTTGCTTTGCTGGGTTATTGTGTTCAGGGAGATGAATGTTTTCTTGTCTATGAACTATGTCCCAATGGGAGTCTCTCAGAGTGGCTATTTGGTAATTATAATTTCCCCCTTTTTGTGGCATGAGATTTTGAATTTGTTTGCTCTTCTATTTATGATCTTTGAAGATTTGACAAGTGAATACATCAGGCAAGAACAAAGTGCTTTCATGGATACAGAGGCTAGAAATTGCAATTGATAGTGCTCAAGGTCTTTGGTTTCTACACACATATCCAGGAGGCTGCATAGTTCACCGTGATATCAAGGTATATCATAATAAACATCTCTCACATTCTAATTTGCAGTTTTTCTTTGCAACAGTTGCAGATTTATTATTATTAAATCTTAGAGTAAATACCCTTTTCGATCCTCAGCAAATTTTACGATACCCACTTTAGTCCCTAGTAAATAAAAAGGTTATTCGTGGTCCCTAAGAAATTTAAAGTGGACTCATTTTAGTCTTTTTATGGGACTAATATGGGTCTTTTTTGAATTTGTGAGGGATCACGATTTCAATTAAATGGGTCCATTTTGAATTTCTTAGGAACTACGAATCGCCTTTTTATTTGCTAGGGAGTAAAGCGAGCATCGTGAAATTTGCTGAGGACCAAAAAGGGTATTTAGTCTAAATCTTAAGATACAACTTAAGAGAAGGTTCTACGTTTAAAACTCAATGAATCCTGTTCAACTAACCATAAATGCAATGATAAGGTCAAGTATCACACTAAGGACTAACGATCACATACAATTGGTAATTTCTTTCAAGATCTCTGTCCTCATTATATAACCTTTGAAATAGTGACTAGATATTGTTTCTATATTTTTTTTCTTTCTCATTTTCCAATTCTAAAGGTTTTGCTTTTAGAACAGTATGAATGGGAAAAATAAAAAAGAAAAAGAAGTACCAAAGAAACTAGTGCTAAGAAATTGTAACTCAAATGCTCACCTTTGTGCAACTCATAGATGATAGTGGAGTTTAATAGAATGACATACATTTCTCATGTAGCCAACAAATATTCTTCTTGGGTCTAAATTTGAGGCAAAGCTATCAGATTTTGGACTGTCTAAAGTTATTGAGGTTGGTGAAACGTATGTTAGCTCAGAAGTGAGAGGAACTTTTGGATATGTTGATCCTGAGTACCAAAGCAACCACCATGTGAATTCATCTGGTGATGTTTACAGCTTTGGCATTGTACTTCTACAAATACTCTCAGGAAAAAGGGTATTAAATTTGAAACTGAGGAAACCAATGTCACTGAATAAAATGGTGAGAAACCATAAGTCTTAAATCTCTTACTTTTGTTTCATGCATTTTTTCTTTTGACCCCTTTTGCCAATTTTGTATGATATATACTTCATTTCTTAGGCAAAAGTACTCACCAGAGGTGGCAGCATAACAGAATTTGCTGATCCTAAACTTCAAGGGGAGTACTCAGAGGAAGCATTTGATTTTACACTTCAGTTGGCTCTATCATGCACAGCCCTTAACCAACAACGTCCATCCATGGAGCAGGTTGTCAAAAGACTAGAAGAGGCCTTATTAATTTCAAAAGGGAGGATGGTTTCTACTACAGAAACTCCAGCAGACAGTAAATCTTTTCCATAGAGGAGTAATTTTTATAATTGGAGTTTTGGAAATTGGTTAACAATTTTTTTAAGTATTTGTTATGAGAAATTTATTTCTTTCTACATGATTTATAACATGGAATTTTGTTTTGAGATTCTGTGATCACCTATGTAGCGCCGATACCGACACGGGACACGTGACACGACACTCCGACACGTTAATTCTAAAAAATGTTAGATTTCGACACGTTAGGACACGTTTTGATATTAAATAATATTTTTAATTTATGTAGTGTATATTATATTTAATATTCAATAATTTAACAAAAAAATGAATCTAAACTTATAATATTCATAAATTTTGCAAAGAAACATAAGATATCCTAAATATTTATATTAAACTCAATAAAATAATAATCGTAATCCAACGAATCTAGTAGTTGGAACTAAAAACTCAACGCAACATAACCTTTAAACCTTTTTTTGAATTTTTATAACATGTGTCGGAGAGTGTCGGAGTGTCCGAGAGTGTCGGACACGACACGTCAGGGTTTTTGAAGTGTCGGTACTTCATAGTTGATCACTTGTAACTTTTCAGTGTAATGTCCGGCCGCTTCAATATTAAAATCATTGAGAGGGGTTAATCTATTCACGTTGTAATGTCCGGCCGCTTCAAGAATCAACGACTATCCCCACATACTAACACGAGACTTTTCAGTGTGTGTTTTCCTCACTCGCACACCTCCTGGGAAAACTTCCCAGGAGGTGTGCCAGTGAGGAAAAAGCATACTGAAAAGTCTCGTATTAGTATGAGGAATAGTCATTGATTCTTGAAGCGGTTGGGCATTACAAGTGGTATCAGAGCATGGCCTCTCATCCAGTACGGTGTGGTTCGAGGACGAACCAGGCGGAAGCTAGTGGGCATGTAACATCCCGAGCGCTGACGAAGGCGGGGAGTGATCGCCGGTGCGAAAGGGCATGGATGGATGCATCGAATCGACACCCGAAAGAGAGGGATTCCAGAGATTGTGCTGGTATGGGACAGTACAGTTGGGAATAGTTTATAAGAATTAATTGATACTACTTATACTAACAAGATGCATCTTCTTTTCGGTAGCCCGGAACGGAAGAACTCCACAGTTAAGCGTGCTTGACTTGGAGCAATTCTAGGATTGGTGACCTCCTGGGAAGTTTTCCCAGGAAGTGTGCGAGCGAGGAAAAAGCACATTGAAAAATCTCGTGTCAGTATGTGGGGATAGTTGTTGATTCTTGAAGCGGCCGGGCGTTACAAGGGCGATCATGTAACAACTTTAAGGTTTTGAGTTGAGGTGATTCTTTATAATTTTTTTAAAAAATAAAAATAAAAAACAGGCATAAATAAAAATCAATTTCAGTTATTAAAGAAAATGATTTGTTATTAAAGAATTGAGCGCATATTACCGTCATTGTTTGTTTGGTAAGTTATTTTATTTTTATTTTTTATTTTTGATAAACATGCTTTAGTTATTTAAGTTATATATAAAAAATACTTTTAAATAAAAAATATTCGAATGTTAAAATTAATAAATAATTTTTATATATAAAATTACTAAAAAGAAAGGTCATAGTAGTGTGGTGGTAATGAGATGGAGTGATTGGAGCGGGATCGAGATAAAATTGGATTTTAAAATATATTTAACTTTGAACTTTTATTCTTTTGAAGCAAGGAATCTTAACTTAAAAAAAAAAACATCATTTAACTTGTTTTTTTATTGGTTTTATAAGAGTTATGTTGTAGAAAAACTGATTGTGTAATGTTATAGAGATTCGTTTTGCGTGCCAGAGTTTTTTTTTTTGCTGCGGGCCCCACAAAATATTGTGAGTGTAGGAAAGTTTTTCTAATCATGTTAAATGATAGATGATAAACCCTTTATTTATTTTATAAATTCTTCTTTTTTTAAAAGATGACTATACAAACGTATAAAATTATTCAAAAGATTTTTTTTTTAAAAGCTTTTTTTAAAAAAAAAACCTATCCAAACACACACATAACATGTTTTATTATTATTTTCTTGGGCCACCTTCCGTTATTCTGGGCCACTATAAAGCCTTGTCAGTTGGGCCTTTCTTGGGCCATTATTCCATTTATCCAGAACAGTGCTCGTCAGAACGGTCCCAAAAATGAATTTTCACTTTTATCTACCATATGTGTTCTCATTCTTCGTCATTGTACAATACAATGGTTCATTTTTCTCTTCTTTTTTTTTTTTGAAAAATATTCCAATCAGTTCATTGCTTCGCAACTAATCCGATTCGGGGCGGGTCCATGATTAAGGCTTTAAATCCCTCCCAAAGGTGGTACTGAAGAGATTCGAACACATGCTCTCACCCCACCTGCGTAGCTCTCATGCACCAACTGAAACTATTACCATTTGGTGGCTCATTTTGTTCTTTAGAATGTTGCACTTGGTTCTGAAGCATTATACTTGCATAATACTTAATTGGTCAATTATCTGAAGAATATAAATTCATTCAATAAAGCAAGCAAAAATTCATGCACAAAATTACCTGCAGCTAAGCAATGATGGGTCCTTGAGCTTGAAAATTGTAGGAAAAAGTGTTTCGGATTCAGCCAAAAAAAAAAAAAAAAAAGGTAGAAGGGTTGCAAGAAGCTTTTCTCTAAGCAAGCAGCTTCAAATGGATCCTCACAAGAAGTTGCTTTATAAAATAATAATAATAATAATTTAGATTAGAGGAGATATATCATCATGCAAGATTAAGGAAGAACACCAATTTCATTGAGCAATTTAAAATAAAATTTCGTATTGCCTACCAAAGAAGGAAAACTGAGAATCAAATCCAAACTGGAAGTAGTTGTTGACTTAGAGCCTCTTTGAATGAGCTTTTTCTTCTTCAAAAGCTATTTTTTTAAGAAAAAAAAGCACTTCTCAAAAAAAGTCTGTTTGAATGCGTGCTTTTAAAAAAAGCAGAAGTCATAAAAAAAGCCAAAAACCTACTTTTTTCAGAAGCTAAAAATTTTAGCTTCTCATAAAAGCAGAAGTCAAAAGCCAAATATTTTTTTCAAAAATCAAATATTTTTCTAAAATTCTAAATAGCTGTAGCTTTTATAAAAAATACTTTTAAAATAAGGAAGTCATAAAAAGGACTTTTTTTAAAAGTGAATACAAATGGGCCCTTAATGTGTAGTATTTTAGTTTTTAAATCAATAATCATTACTTCAAGTGATATAGAGTATGCACGTAATATAGATAATTTAACCAGAGTCGCCTCTATTGCCGAAAGAAAACAGTATTGGAAGAGTTGCATTAAATAAAAATTCAAAAATATTCGAACTAAATTAAATCAGTTTAGATAAAATAAAATAAAAACATATTTGTTACCAATTTATTGCGAAAAAAAATTCTATTACCCGAGAGTTGTTAGTCCAATGGTGATCCAATTAGATTGGGTTTGATTCATGTTACTCGGAATTGCAATTCTTGAAAACGGTGAAGAGGCTCCAACTCAAAATCAGATTAGTCGAGTTCATATATACTCTAGACAATAGTTGCTATATAACAAAATAAATAAATAAAAGTTAGGTAAAAGTTCAAAAATTCCTCTGATTGTCGTATTACTTTGAATCACTTATATCCTTATGCTTTTGTTTTAATCACTTAATTCAGTGTTGTCTTTTCTATCCATGTCTCTCCTTAACATTGTTAGAAACTTGACAAATATACATATTTTACTCTTCTTAGATGAAGAAAATAAAGTGATAAAAAAAGAAAAATAAGATCTAATGTTATGAAAACTTAGAATACTTAATAAAAGACTAAAAAAAGTTCTGTGTCTAGATAAAAAAAATAGAATAAGGT
Source organism: Gastrolobium villosum (assembly GCA_032173675.1). Lineage (NCBI taxonomy): Eukaryota > Viridiplantae > Streptophyta > Magnoliopsida > Fabales > Fabaceae > Gastrolobium > Gastrolobium villosum. The sequence goes on along the minus strand of JAVKPL010008404.1, from coordinate 16,307 downwards.
TAAAAAATAGAAGAAAAATAAAACCAAATATGTTGAAAATCACAACAATGATATAAAAGACTAAAAGTAAAAAAAAAAAATAGCATAAATGAAAAAAATACACTGAAGACAAAAAGAAAATAGAAGAAAAAATTAAGATAAAAAATAAAAAAATAGAACAAAAAGAAATTACAGTTATGAATTTTCAATCTATTTGATTTTATTTTTTTCATTTTTGGCCGTGGTCTATTGTATTCTTTTTATTTAGATATGTTTGGACATTTTTATATCTATATTTTATTCTCTGTGTCTTTTTTTTTAATGAAAATCTTTAGTAGATGAGATGACACAAGGCTAAAAAATAAAAATAAAAAAGACCAAAAAGTGAAAAAATAAAAATAGAAAAGAGACCAAATATATATAAATACAAAAGAATAAAATAGACTGAGGAAAAAAAAAATATAACCAAATATTCTGCAAACTCATAACTGTGATTTCTTTTTATTTTATTTGTTATCTTAATTTTTTCTTTTATTTTATGTCTTCAGTATTTTTTTCATTTAGAATAATTTTATTTTATTATTATTATTATTATTTTTTTTAGGTAAGCAATTTTAGTCTTTTCCATCACTGTTGTGAACTTGTGATTTTTACTGTTTCTTCTATTTCTTTGTCTTTATTTAGACACATCTGATTTTTTTTTCTATTCTTTCTTTTAATCTTTTATTAAAGGGTTTTGTAATTCTAATATTGAAGGTAAAGGCGGACGCAGGTAAGGGAGAAGGGGGCAAGTGCCCCCTTGAATTTTGATATAAAAATACCAAAATACCCTTTATTTAAAAATTTTATTCCTTCTATCTCTCACTATCTTATCACACACCTATCTCATTCTTTTCTAGTTTAAGTGCTACGACACTTTGTGGTTTTCTTCTCTCTTTTTCTTGTTTCTTTCTGTTCTTTTCTAATTCCTAATCTCACTTACACACATATCAAACTACAACATGCATCTATATATAGACTTCACCTACCGATTTTTTCTTCTATATAATATAATATTCTAAACTTTTGCTACTTGGACTTTTCTTTCCTTTGCTACAAGTCTACAACTTTCTAGATCTTTCTTCAAGACTTCAACGAGATGTTTTGTTTCATAGAGCCATTGAGGCTGAAGGAATTTCCCATACCTTTGTGTCGGCCAATTTATTTGCTGTTTACTTCCTTCCTTCTTTGTCACAGCCTAGAGTCAAATCTCAACCTAAAGATAAAGTAGTTATTCTTGGTGATGGAAACCGCAAGGGTTAGATCCTATATTTTTGCATTTCAGGTGCGGAGGTGTCCACCCTTCATCAAATTCCTGGATCCGCCACTGGTTGAAGGAGAATTGAAATCTTATGTTGTAGAGATAAAAAACATGTGGGACCCATGTGTTAGAAAAAATTATATGTAGGACCCATGTCAGCACGGAAATCGAATGGTGTGTAGGAAAATTATAATTCTCATGTTAAATGATAATTATAAAACCCTTTATTAAATGTTCTATGTTTTCATAACATTTGGTCTTATTTTTTTTATCACTTAGTTTTTTCTTCTAAGGATAAAATATATGGGTAAAATGTGTGTCATTTTAAAGGATGTAAAGGTGTGTCATGTGACGAGAGAGAAAGAGATAGATAAAGGAGGAGAGAGAGTTGACAAAAAAAGTAAAGGTGTGGGTCCCACTTCTTTGTGAGAGTGAAAGGATATAAGTTATGTCATTTAAAAGGATAAACACTTTTCCCAATATATATACATAGTTAAGTTCCTAACAGTATTAAGGAGGGATCTGGATGAAAAAAATATAGAGGATTAAGTGATTAAAAAAATATAGGAGAATAAATAGGGGTGTAAATGAGCCGAGCGGCTTGCCAAGACTTGACTTGCTTTAAGCTTGACTTGGCCTGACTTGTTTAATAATTAGAATGGGTTCAAGCTTTAAAAAAAACTTGTTTAACAAACAAGCTCAATGCTATTTAATGAGGCTTGATTTGAAAGGCCGTGAGTTGGCTCGATATATTTTTATGTCATAAATTATTAACCCTATTTTTTATATCAAATTGTTCATATGAAGGTATTGATGGACTTTGAGGTAAGTGCTAAGTTTCTAGAGTAGCATGAGCTCTGGTAGTAGTGCTAATAGATAATTTTCTTCTTCTTTGGTTAGGTGTTGTCAATGGATATTAATTGTTAACCTCTTTGTTCCAATTTGAGGATGAGAATGATGGTGACATGAGATGAATTCAATTGTTTGTTTGGTTGTTTTAATAAAGGTCATAGTAATTTTTTTTTTAATATTACAAACTATTATCACTGAAGATTTTTAAAGGTTAGTCTATATTATATATTTTTCTTAAAATATTTTCCCCCCACATTTTCTATTTCATGAGCTAGATCAATATTTAAGAAGAAATTGCGGAACTAATTATTCAATCTTAAAATATATGTGGAATAAGTGAGTTCTATTATTATTTTTTCTATGCAGATGGAATACAAAATTTGATGTATATATAGTTTTAACATTTGGAATATCACGTATGTGAGTTTGAAAAATACATTTTATAATTATTGTTGAGATATATAAAATCATTAATGTAACCTCACCCAAGAGCATAAGCTTTGTGTTGAAGTGATTCTTTACATGGTATCCAAGATGTTGAGAAATATAAAAACATTAATGTAGCCTCACCCAACAGTCACCCCAACTTTCTCTCTAGTGAAATTTCTTTCTTCGTAAAGATAGATGGGCCTGTACATTGTCCATTCTTCAATTGTTAAGCTTGAGCTTGACTTGCCTCATTTATAATTGTTAAGATCTATAAAACCATTAATGTAATTTTTTATAAACAAGTCAAATCAAGCTTAGAATATAGCTCGTACCAAGTTAATGAGCTCAAAATATTTTTCATAAATTTGACTCCTTTAAACTAAAACTTAACTTGAATCAACTCATTTACATCCCTAAGCGTAAGTCATTCAAAGCAATGTCATATGGGTTGTTGAACTTTCCATAAAAATTATTTACTTTATGAATTTACATTCTCACAAAAAAAAAATCAAAAATAGAAGGACATCGTACGTCAAAATAAAGACGCTGTCTTCCTTTGCTGCATTTTGCACTTTGCAGAGTGCATCATAACCTCAATTGCAGATTTGAATTTAATAGGTAGCATCACCAGGCTGTCAAATTCTGCACATAGCAAAAGCCCATGTGTTCGAACTCAAACTCCACTCTCTAATTTGTTAAGCACGTTCAAGTGTTTTACGATGGACCAGACCATGACAGGTTTTCCATGTCTACCCTATAAAATGGCATAAATGTCACGGGGTTAAGTTCTTGGTAGAAACGTTTCACCTTTAAAGAGATATAGGGTCTGTTTGATTGTGTTCTGATTTTTTTTTTCTTAAAACTGTTTTGTAAAATAGTTATGGAAATAGTTGTTTTCTATGTTTATTTCTTTTTGAAAGTTAAAAACCAAAACAGAAAACAAAAACAGCTCATACATGTTCTCTAAATTTGATTCTAAAAACAAAAAACAATTATAATTTTTAAAACATTTTTTACAAAACATGTCTTAACAAACAGTTTTCTATTTTTTTTGTTCTGAAAACTAAAAAACTGTTTTTCAAAATAGAAATCAATCAGAGCCTATAATCTTGTATCATCTTAAATTGTTACTGTTGATTTTCGTCAACTAATGAATATAATTTATTGCGAATTATTAACTAATTAATAAATTAAAGTTTGACCTAATAATTTATAATAGCTGATATACGAAAATCAATAATTAAGATCCAAAATAATATAAAATACAAATGTTTTTCCTAAGTTTTTCCCATATAAATAATGAAATATGAAGAATAATGTACGCGCCTCTCTTTACAATGTAGATCACGCAGCTGTATAAAAGTCGCGAGAATCAAAGCATATAGTTTACACTAGTCTGACATTCATAATAATTATATATGACTTCAAAAATGTGTATTTTGATACCTCAATTAATGATATTTTATAAGTATTGGTATTATTGATTTTTAAATTTAAAAGAAATTCTTATATAACATAGACTTTGTCAATAAAAACTGCCACATTATTTTTTTTTTTACCATTTTTTTAACATAAAAGTTTGGATTAGAAGAAGACACATTCCTTGCAAAATCATCTTATATTAATTAAATTCAAATTAAAAAAATATTTAACGAAATCTAATTTATTTAAATTTTGAACGTTCTATTAATAATTGATATTCGACATTTAATAATATATATATATATATATATATATATATATATATATATATATATATATATATATATATATATATATATGGGAAAAACATTTCTCAAACAGTTTGAGATAAGTTTATCTCCAGCTAGCCCCAAAACTACGTCGTTTTGATTAATGAAGGGTGTTTATGTAATTCTAGGTGAATTAATGAAGGGTGTTATTGTAATTTTATTTATTTTTATATCATATGCATTTTACTGAAACACCCTTCATTAATTCACCTAAAATTACATAAATACCCTTCATTAATCAAAATGACGTAGTTTTGGGGCTAGCTGGAGATAAACTTATCTCAAACTGTTTGAGAAATGTTTACCCCTATATATATATATATATGAGGAGGGATATTCTTACTATCAAAATTTTCCACTACCTATCTAATCACCATTGGATCAACATTTTCTCTCTCTTCATAAATTTTTTAGCATTCTCTCTCTTTGATCCAATTATGATTAGATTGGTAGTAAGTTGGTAGTAGAAAATTTTGGTAGTCAAAATATCCTCTCTCTATATGAGGAGGGATATTCTTATTACCAAATTTTTCCACTACCAACTTACTACCTATCTAATCACTATTGGATCAACATTTTCTCTCTCTTCATAAATTTTTTAACATTCTCTCTCTTTGATCCAATGATGATTAGATTGGTAGTAAATTGGCAGTGGAAAATTTTGGTAGTCAAAATATCCTCCCTCTATATATATATGTCAGGATCATTTTGCACCAGTGTAAGTTACACTCTCAATCTTATCTGTTGATGCCATTTATATCTAACGGCTCAAACTTTTTAGTAATATGAGCCATTGGATACAAGTGGATCAATGGTCAAGATTGAGTGTAAGACTTCTAACTCTTACACTAGTATAAGAATATCCTGCCCCTATATATATATATATATATATATATATATATATATATATATATATATATATATATATATATATATATATATATATATATATAGAAAAAATTATTTTAACCAGAAATAAAATCTTTTATTTATAAAAAAGGAACTATTACCTTCATTATTAATTATTGATTCCATCTTGCATATATTTGACATGAACTTTCATCTCTAATAAATTAGAATCGTCAAATGCAAAATATATATATATATATATATATATATATATATATATATTGATTAGTCTAATTAGTAATTAATTCAATTAGTTTAAGTAACATCTTAAGTAATATCATGAATGCAAAATAACGAGTTTTTTGTGTCTAAATAAGTCCATCTTATTTGACTGGAATTAATCAGGAACTAACATAATTTTTAAATACTGAATTAAGTTATCTTTGGTATCTAAAATAATTTTAAACTATGATATTAAATAATTTACGGACACATTAGTATGTTTGGTTTTGTGAAGTTTTAAGCTTTCAGACAAAAACTTGTCTCTTAACTTTTGTCTAAATTAATGATGTCTTTATGGTTTTTAAAGTGAATGTAGATAATTTATCTACATTTCTTCTCAAAACGATGTTATTTTGTGTTGAAAAATAAAAAAATTATAATAAAAAAGACTAATATAACCCTAAAATAAATTATAATTACAAAAATACATTGATTTCCGCCTCAAAACAACGTCATTTTGAGGTCAATGTAAATTACCTACATTGACAACAGGAAAAGCAAACTTATTTTGGAATTTTAAAGCCATAAACAAACACTTTAGAATTGCTGGAACAAAAATAAAATCATTAAGAGATCTTTCCACAATTGTTTATCGACATTTTAAATCACAATGGTCGGTTCGATCTGAGGATTATCAGCCGGCAGACGGTTGAATGATCATACTATATATAATTATTGGGATTTGATTTTCTCATGTTCCATGAGAATTTAATTATCATGTTGTGACTCAACTATGGTGGGTCCCACATTTATTAAAAAAAAAAGTAAAGAAAAATTTTGCATGCAAATCGAAGGGTTACAACATGAGAGTTGAATTCTCATGTAACGTGAGAAAATGTTTTCCCATAATTATTATATATAAAATACCACGTACATTTTGTGGCCAAAAAATCTAAAAAGTATTTAAATAATAAATTACAGAATTAATATTATTTTCAAATATTTTACGCAAACTCATAAAACCAGTTGCGTTTAAATTGGTAAGCAACATAACTACTACGTGACGGTGACAACCTCTCGTGGATTGCACCAAAGTTGATGCGCAAGTGCAACTCACCAATGTTTTCCATGCCGCACTGCAGGTTGTCATTTGCATAATATAAGTATACCTTTGTGCCGATCTTATCAGAACCGGTCAGATTATTGACCTGTATGAGGTATTGTATTACTGATCCAACCGATTCGTTATGCGTTGAACCGTAAGACCGGGGCTGAATATATGTATATGAATTTTTATTTTATACTTAATTATATAATAAGTATTTTGAATTGTGTAATTCAAACAATAATCTAATGTAGTATAGTGATAAGTATTTTAATGTATATCCTCAATACAAGAGTTTGATCCCAACTGTATTCCAAAAAAAAAAAAGAGTTTGATCCCAACTAGATGCAGTTTTTGAAATAATTCTAGCTACTAACTTATTACTTATAGAATAAATATATTAAGGGTTTGATTTTTCTGCGGTTATTGCAGATAAGTTATCTGCCGTAACCTCAATACGATGTCGTTTTAGGGCAAAAATCATGGTATTTTTATAATTTTAATTTATTTCAGGGTTATAATAGTTTTTATATTTATAATTTTTTAAGATTTCAATACCAAATAACATCATTTTGGGAAGAAATATTTTTCCCATATGTTAATTGGACTGACTTACATGATGCAATTCACCCCTACTAACTTACATAATGTAACTCACCAGAGATTGTTATGTGGCAGTTTCGCCACGCGTAAATTGGCTTGGCATCAATTTGGACGTAGCTGGTTTTATTAGTTGTGTGAAATATTTGAAAATAATATTAATTCTACTATTTATTATTTATGTTGAGATATATAGTCTCACATTGGTTATATGTGCAACTAATATGGCATTTATAAGGCCCTAGGCACTCCCACCCTTTGAGCTAGCTTTTGGAGTGTGTATCTCAAGGTTCTTTACATGGTATCAGAGACTCATCGTCCCCCACTTTCTCTTGTGGACTCTCTTAGCACAGGTAGGTTGGGCCTGTTGCATCATCCACTCTTCAAACCCATTGGACTCTCGTGTAAGGGGACGTGTTGAGATATATATTCTCACACATTGATGGTATGTGCAACTAATGTGGCCTTTATAAGGCCTTGGGCACTCTCACCCTTTGAGCTAGCTTTTGGGTGGTGTATCCCAAGGTTCTTTACAATTTAAATTACAAATTTTAATTTTTTATATACATTAAGCAATTTAGAATAAAAAAACAAGCAAATAAACATGTCTAGTGTCAGAAATTGACAAAGTTTGGAGAATGAAATTAATATTTTGAACTTGTTTAGCACAATAAATATGTGAAATAGTTTTATTTGGAAAATAGAAAAACAACTTATCACTTTCACTGATCTAGACATACAGTTTGTGGACTCTCATTCCTTAGCAATTATAGAAAACAATATTTCATCAAATAAATCATTGGAGTCTGACCTTGCAGACACACACACACATATATATATATATATAAAGGGTTTTATATTTCTCATTTAACATGAGAATTACAATTTTCCTACACACCCTTTGATTTCCGTGCTGACATGGGTCCTATATATAATTTTTTTTAACACATGGGTCCCACATGCTTTTTATCTCTATAACATAATATTTCAATTCTCATTCAACATGAGAATTATAAAATCCATAAATTATACATGTAAAGATATTGATAGAAGTGTGATAACAAACCTGGATTTTTAGGACTCCCTTGATCTGAGTGAGATACCATGACATGAAAAAATGTTGGCTTAGTCAGCTTATCGTTGATGATTGAAGTTTGAGATGATAATGCATGATCATCTTTGCTTTGCACCATTAAAGATTCTCAATGAGATTCTTAATCAGTGTGATGATGATAATGCCAAATGTTATGTCTATGTCTAATTTAGTGGCATCATGTACCCTTTCTGGCCTCCAAAATGGCTCTGTAGGACCCATTAGTTTGTGACCAAACAAACCACTCTCAATTGGTGTTCAAGATTTTACCATGTGCCTTTCTTTCCCTTCTCCACCGGTAACGTTTCACCAATTTGTAATTTTCTCAGACTATGCTATGCATGCACTAAACGAATTTAAAGGCCAAATAGATCAAATTGCATCTATCATATATTTTCAATTAATTTTTATTAACATAAATCGAATTCTAAAACATAAAATTATACTTTCTTCTTTTTCTCTTTGTTTAATTTTAGTTCAATAATTTGATTTATTTTTCTCTCTCTCTCTTACTTTTTCATGACAAAAGTCTAGATGAACCACTTTCATAAAGTTGTATTTAAATAAAAAAAGTCTTTTAAGTTAATTTTTATAGGGTTTTTATAATTCTCATGTTGAAGGAGAATTGAAATCTCATGTTGTAGAGATAAAAAACATGTGGGACCCATGTGTTAGAAAAATTTATATGTAGGACCCATGTCAGTACGGAAATCGAAGGGTGTATAAGAAAATTGTAATTCTCATGTTGAATGAGAATTATAAAACCCATTTTTATAATATATGAATCAAATATAAAAATACTCTTCAAGATTTCAACTAACAGTTATAAAAATTTATTAATATAATCATTAACATTAAAACAAATTTGTGTTACATTAAAGAAATCACTAATATCAATCTTTTACCATGTAGGTATATATTTTAAAGATTTCTTATGTCCCTTAAAATATGATATTGCAAAAATATATTTTTTATTATTCCTTTATCATTATTAATATTTCAGAAAAAATTAAGAGTTTTTTTAGTCAAATTGATAATAATTCAAAAATAAAGTTTTATAAAGTGCAATACGTACATAGCTAAAAAAAAGTGTGATAAGTTTGAAATAGAATATTTATCCATATCGCTCTTGTTTTGGAATTTAAAAGTTTTGAAAGAAGAAATATTGCCTTATTATGAGATTAAGATAAATTTTTTAATTGATAATTATGCTTACATTTTTTATGCCTATTCATCCTTTCTCTGTTCTTCTATTATTAGTTGAAATTGTCAAAAAAATTTTTTTTTTGGTACATTGAGATTGTCATTTAAGTATTGGAGAAAAGTGGATAAAAGAGGCAAAGAAAAAGATAAACATATTATCATATCCTATAAAATAAATGGCAAAATTAATTCTTATGTCACATGAATTTATTAATATCCTGTCACTCACACTTCAAAAAATGGGCCAAACATTTTTTATTTTTTATTTCACAAAATTTGGTGGGATCCAGCTTGTTTTCTCTCTGCATGAAAGAATAATGATGTTCTGCGGTTGAAGAAATCCAAAACCCAAAATAAATATATCAAATTTTAAATGTAAATAGTTAATTAAGTATAAATAATGAAAATTTTAAATAAATTAAGAATATCATTTAAAATAATTAAAATCTAAATTAATCACGAAATGTTATAATTAAATAAATAGGAGTATAAATAGCTAAACTCCATTTTTTTTGGGTATAATTCGGAGGTATCCTCATTCAACCTCCTCCAGTCACCTTGCCCTCGGGGTACGGCCTTGTAGGCTAGCCCCTCATTGGAACATCGGGTGCATTGAGCTTCGCTACCGGAGGAAGGATGAGACTAATCCCCCAACCGAGAATGAGACACTTTCCTCCTCTGGTCCCCAAAGATTTTCTAAGAATTTACTTGAGACAGGGTTTGAACCCCTGACTCAAACAAACTCTTAGAAGCTTAGTTGCCAACTAAGTTACCCTTAGTGATTAAACACTCCATTTTTATTCAGTAGTAACATTGTTAAGTAACAAATTAAACTTAGAGTGTTACCTTTTGCTTTTCTTCTCTTGCGTTAGACAATATCCAATTATCCACCACACACCCTGCGTCTAGTTTCTGCTTTATATAAACAAAATTGAAAAAGTGGGAAGAAAAAGGGGTTAGGTTTTTGAAGAAAAAGCCAAAAAAAGAAAAGAAGAAGGGCATTTGCTTCTTTTTAAAGCACAATAATTGGGATTTGATAGGAGGAGGTAACCAAGTTGATCATAGATATTCCAAAAACTTGAGAGACCATGGACATCCACAAGATTAGCACATAAAGAGAAAGTGGTCACTGAATATGAAAGCATGCCATAGAAGGCCCATCTGTAATTGCAATGTGTACAAAATTTCTTGGCATTTTTCTAGCAATATAGCCACCTGTCTCAATTCTTTCCACATTCACAAGTTACCCTCTCACATAAGAGTTAATGCCCTTTAATTTCCCTAATGTCACTTTCACTTATCTTGCACTTTATAATATAGCAGAGAGGCCTGACTTTTCTTATCTCATCTTCAAAGTCTCTTATAATTTATAATTAACTCCCTTTTATTATAACATTGAAAGAACGGACCAAGCATTAATGGATGAAAGAGACCGTTTGAGAGAAAAAAGAAATTCTCAGGAAAATACAATTATTAGAAATATCGTGAAAAAATGAATTTGGTAGAAAAGTTAAAAAAAAATAAAGTTGATTGATAGTCCAAAATTTTATCGAAAAAATTAGGTTAAATTTTCCCAGTCTCTATATTTAGTTGAAGGTAAAATATTGATGAAAAAATTAAATAAAATTATCAAACTAACCATTGACTAAATACAAAGAATATTCTCTCTCTTCAACTTTCTTTTAGCACGTTTTTTAGAAGGAATATTTGTGTCCATTTTTTTTTGGTTTGATGGTATAATAAGAATACCACCCCTCTGGGTAGTATTCTGAAATGACAAATTTTTTCAATTTTACAGATAAACTAATATTATTATGCAAATCCAAATGATGGAGAATTTTTTTAAAATATTCTACTTGATCAACTAAAAAACTAATCTCAACTTTCCCGGTCATCCTAAAAGAAACCTTCTATCCAACGAGAAGAATTTTGGTGGTCCTGGATCACCATTGATTCAGTGGTTCAAACCAATCAGGATGAGATAATTATTGAAGAGAGAGAAAAGAAAAAAAATAAAATATAAACTTTTATACAAGTGTCATTCATTGAATGGAAGGACCACATGGAATCTGGAGCACTAAATATTTTTCCCTGTACAACACTCCCTAATAGTATTTTAATTGGAGTTGGTGCAAGAATGGTAGTGGGTTTTTTTTTTTCTTGATATTATATCAATGTGATGATAGGTTAGAGACATGCTTAAAATACATAAAAAATTGGATTCTAATTCTACATAGGACCTAAGGTCTATTACTCCATTGGACCCTTGTTGTAATTTGTAAAGAATATATCAAGATTAATTTATGAGCCAGTAACTAACAAAGGATTGAGACAAAAAAAGGCCCTATAAGGGTTTGTAGTTGTGCGGTTCCATCACACTCACAGGTAGCTTTCTTCACAAATTGCTTGCGGGATTTGGGTGGGTGGGTTAAACTTCTCGAGGCTTCTTACGAATCAATGTGAAAATGATTTGTGTTGTGCTCTATGTAATATGTTTTATGTGTGCTGAATTTAAATAATATGTTTTATGTGTGCTGAATTTAAATTCTTTATTCTACATGCTTCGCTCAATGATTGTTAAAATCTACTTCTTATACCAAAAAATATATATATCTACTTCAATGAAAGCTAAACCATTTTTGGTAAATTAAAGTTGCACAAATCATTACAATTTATACTTACAACTTATAAAATTTTAAAATTTTTATCATGCAGAACAATAAATTCTCCGACTAGGATTTTGGATGTTTTCGAGGGAAAAAAAATCTTTGTATTATAATTATATAAAATGGTATCAAATATGAAGAGGGATATTTTTACTACCAAAATCTTCTACTACCATCTCACTACCTATTTAATCACAATTTGATTAATATTTTCACTTTTTTCAAAAACTTTTTAGCATTCTCTCTCTTTGATTCAATGGTGATTAGATAGGTAGTAAGTTAGTAGTAGAAAATTTTAGTAGTTAGAATATCCTTCCTCGTCAAATATTCACATTGATGGTTCATATTTCTTTGACCCAACCAAACATCCTCATTAATAAGATAATGTTAATGAATCTAACATATAATAAAATTCATACAATTAATGGTATAATCCAACTACAACAATCATCTTCTGTTATTCATGTAGCATCCAAAACTTGCCATTCTTTCACTTATCAAAGATAACGGTGAGAAGGAGTAACAGAAGAGTTTGACATCATCATCCAAAACAAACTCTATGTCATTTAGTAGAACTTTGAGAATACGAAGTTTACTACTTTTTGTTTTTGGGTAGAGTAATGAGGTCTACTAATTATTAAAATAAAGGAAGATATTCTTATTATCAAAAAATTTTCACTGCTAATTTACTACCCATCTAATCACCATTGAATCAAAGAGAGAGAATATTAAATTTTTTTTGAAAAAAGATAAGTGTTGATCCAATGGTGATTAGATAGGTAGTGAGTTGATAATAGAAGATTTTGATAGTAAAAATATCACTCCTCGTTAAAATAGTAAATATGTATTTGACTAATACTTGTTTTAAAATGGAAAAAAACACAACTCTAGCATGTAACTTTTCAAATAAGTGTTTGGGATAACCTCCGTAACCACTATAATGCATATTTACAATTATAATTATATGATATTAATGTTTCTCATGTTATATGAAATAAATTTATTTCTTACATATATATAAGAGTGTTTGTGGGGTTCATATTTTTTTTCTCTCTTCCCTTCACATGGCCCTCATACATTTTTAAGTTTGTGTAGGAGATAAATATCCTATAACATGAGAAACATTAATCTCTACAATTATTTAATGCAAACTTACTCTAATGTGGACATGAAAATCACTGATATAAGTATACTAAAAGGATTGCTTTTACCACCAAACACGTGAATTAACTGACACCATGTTATTCCAACTTACGGTAATCTTATGTTCAAGTCGATTAATCGATAGACATGTGAAGCAATTTTTTTTTTTAAAAAAGGATTGGTTTTTACTGTCGGTTATTTTAGGCAATCATAAAAACAACCACTAAATCATATGTTTTCTCATAGTTTCCTGACTATCACATTACAGTAGTGAGAAGAGGCCATTGACACATTTAACATATGGAAAGGAAAATATTTATCCTAATTGATTTAAAAATCAACCATTTTGTTAAAATAATGAGAAGAGACACGTATGTTGATATGCACATTTAAGTTGTATATGCGATTATGCTCGACTTGGGCTTGCACGGGCTTTTGCACAAGCCATGTATCACCCCATGTTTTGATTTGTAGTGCATGACACATTGCAAATGTGACTTTTGCACAATTCATGCATCATTCCATGTGCAATTTGAATGCACACACGGTCTCATCACATAAGGGAATTAATTTAACAAAATATTTAATTTTTGAATCAAGGGAGAATGTTTCCCTTTTAATATTATTATGGTCAAAAGGCCATAAGATGTATGGAGTATTACCCGTTCAGTCCAACTGAACTCTAAAAATTAATTCAATCCAAAAATTTAAGTTGTCAACTAAAGACCCATTAATGTTTTTATATACTTCCCTAACAGGCCCGGGAAAGTGGAGGTGGTGTGAATCAAACCTATGATACCGAAACTCTGAAATCATATAAAGAATCAATTTAACTCAAAAACTTATGGTGTTGAATGGACCCATCAATGGTTTTATATACTTATATAAGATGAACAATATTAAAATTTTGGCGGGCAAGTATTTTTTTTAAAATTCGAATTAGTAAACTATTGCAATATCGAGAGGAACATTTTAAAGTCTGTGTCATTCCATCAGGGAAGTATCATATTCTTGTGGAACATGAACAACTCCGCTGAGTCATAACTTGGGGAATTGAAAACTGCGACAAATTCTAGATGCAAAACTTCAGGGTTGCTCCAAAGTCTTCCTTTGGCCTAATTCCACTTAAAGATAAATAAATAACCTTTTTCTATTTAAGTATTATATCCAAAGCAGCAAGAATCTTTATGAATATAACTGGAAATTTGAGCTCGATCGAGGAATAAGGAAAAGGTACATTTTATCATCTATCTTTATACAATGTATGATGCAATGCAAATCGATAGAGGAATAAGGTGCAATCTAGCTTTATATCATTCTTTATTTTTTTTTGGTGTGGTTATATCATTCTATTCTGCACTGTAAAATGCAGCATTCCATGTTTAGATTGTGCGAGGTGAATACAAATGACTAATGACTCATTCTGATTCCGCATGTAAAGAATTTTACTCATCCAAAAACTAACTCAAAGAGTGGGAATGTCCAAGCCTTGAAGAGTGGATAATGTAACAGGCCCTAATCTACCTGTGCTAAGAGAGTCCACAAGAGAAAGTGGGGGACGGCTAGGTTTTGATACCATGTAAAGAATTTTGGGATACACTACCCTAAAAGTTAGCTCAAAGAGTGGGAGTGCCCAACTCCACATTAGTTGCTCATACAACCGATGTGGAACTATATATCTCAAGATTGTATCTTATTAATTTTATAAAGAATATTTTGTAAAATTCTGATTTTTATTCTGTTTTTGAATACAAATGACTGATATTCAGTTTGTTTTAGTTCAAATACAAAACAAAATTTTATCAATAATCAATCTTGTGATATATAATTATTATAATTTGGAGTCTTAATGAAAAAAAAAAGAAAGAAATATTTTTCACTCATTTGATTTTAGGACACATTCATTTTTTTACATCAAAAGTAGTAAGGTACCGTTAGACTTAAACTCTTAAATCCACTTCTCATCATTACTTTTGTTACATTACAATGTTTTAAAATTTTCTAAATCAGTGAAGAAAAATAATATTATTTTTAATTAATAAAGAGATAATGGTTGTTACTGAAATTTAAATTCATTGAAGAAGAGTTGACTATGTATATTAAAAAAGGTTTGCTTCTGTACCAAAAAAAAAACAAAAAAAAAAGTTTGCTTTTTCTAGTGTTAATGTAGATAACTTATTTACATTGAGCCCAAAACGATGTCGTTTTGAGGCAAAAATCAAGGTATTTTTATAATTATAATTTATTTCAGCGTTATAATAGTATTTTCATTATAATTTTTTTATTTTAAACCCAAAACAGCATTATTTTGAGAGCGAATGTAGATAACTTATCTACATTTACTATAAAACATTAAAGCCTTATAAAAAAAAGGTATAAACGTATATTTGTTTAATATATTTGTATTCTAGTTTCTAAATTTTTTTGTTATCATTTTATTAAATACATAAATTTATTTTTTAATTAATTAAAGAAATATAATTTTATTACTTTAAAAATAATTTTTCAAACTTAATAAGGGAAATATTGGTTATATTTTCGTAAATATTTTTTCTCTTTTTATTTTTAATGTTAAAATTATGGTCCTGGGATTTTATGGTATTGGTGTGTGTGTGTCATTATTTTAGCATTTTGGAAGATTTAAAATTGTTAAGACAAACAAAATAATATATAGGATTAAAAAAAATATTTGTCATCTTAAAAAATACAATTTTGTGTTATTTTAAATAAAATAATAATAGAGAAAATATAATATAAAAAATCAATAAATATGTATCAAAATACTGTCATTTCATTTAAAATAATAAATATATTTTTCTAAACAAATCATGTAACTTATTTTCAAGAATGAAAAAAAAAATACGAGATATGGAGAATATTTACAAAATATTAAAGGGAAAAATGTTTATTTTTTGAATGACGCGACTGTATAAATTTAACCCTCACAAAGAGGTGGAGCACGGACCTTTATTTTTTTTGTCAACTCTCTCCTTCTTTATCTATATCTTTATTAAAATAACACAACTTTACATAGATTTAAAATGACACACTTTTTCAATATTAAAAAGATAATATTACCTTAAACAAGGTTATATTAGAAAATATATATACACAC
>JAVKPL010008403.1:0-10980 GCA_032173675.1 Gastrolobium villosum | reverse complement strand
TTGAGCTTTACTGTGATGCTTCTGGTAAGGGGCTGGGCTGTGTGTTGATGCAGTCTGGTAGAGCAGTTGCTTTTGCTTCGAGGCAGTTGAAGCCTTATGAGGAGAATTACCCGACTCATGATTTGGAGCTAGCTGCGATTGTGTTTGCTTTCAAGATTTGGAGGCATTACCTGTTCGGTATGCAGTTTGTGGTGTTCAGTGACCACATGATCTTGAAGTATCTGTTTGACCAGAAAGAGTTGAACATGAGGCAGAGAAGATGGATGGAGTTCTTGAAGGATTACGACTTTGATCTGAAGTACCATCCTGGTAAAGCCAATGTGGTAGCCGATGCTTTGAGCCGGAAATCCGGGAGCTTGCCCAGTTCGTTGCTTTGTAACTTTGATGTGGTTGCGAAGTTCCGGAATTTGGCTGTGACCACTCCGTGTGAGAGTGCACTTTTCGAGTTGGAGGCAGCAAACGTTGTGAACGAGCTGTTGGAAAAGATCAAAGAGGCGCAAGTTCAGAGAGAGGTGTGTCTTGGAATGAGGATGGACTCCTGATGTTTCAGCAGAGGATTGTGGTTCCTCGAGGTCCGTTGACTGATGAGGTTATGGCAGAAGGCCATAAGGGCCAGCTTTCTATCCATCCTGGTGCTACCAAGATGTATCAAGATCTGAAGAAGAACTTCTGGTGGCCGGGCATGAAGAAGGATGTTGTTGTTTTTGTGTCCAAGTGTTTGATTTGTCAGAAAGTGAAGATCGAGCACCAGAAGCCGTCTGGTAAACTTCAACCTCTTGAGATTCCAGAGTGGAAATGGGAGAGCATTTTCATGGACTTCGTAGTGGGTTTGCCGAAGACTCAGGTTGGTTGTGACTCGATATGGGTCATTGTGGACAAATTGACGAAGTCTGCCCATTTTCTTCTAGTGAAGGTGAGCTTCACTACAGAGCAGTTGACCAGACTGTATACTCGCGAGATCGTGAGGCTTCACGGGGTGCCCGAGAGTATCATCAGTGATAGGGACCCGAAGTTCACATCTCGGTTCTGGGAGGCGCTGTAGGGAGCTTTTGGTACGCAGTTGAGACTGAGTACAGCCTATCACCCTCAGACTGATGGACAGACCGAGAGGACGATCCAGACCTTGGAGGACATGTAGCGGGCTTGCACGTTGGAGCAGGGCTCGACATGGGATAGGTACCTTCCTTTGGTGGAGTTTTCATATAACAACAGTTTCCATGCTAGCCTGGGCATGGCACCCTTTGAGGCGTTGTACGGTAGGAGGTGTCGTACACCTACCTGTTGGTCTGAGGTTGGAGATAAAGAGTTGTTTGGCTTGGACTTTGTCCAAGATACTACCCAGCAGATCCAGATGATCAGAGAGAAGCTGAAGCAGGCGCAAAATCGCCAGAAGAGTTACTACGATGTCAAGCATCGTCCACTGAAGTTCAGTGAGGGTGAGCACGTGTTTGTGAGACTTTCACTTATCGCCGGTGTTGGACGAGCACTCGGAGTGAGGAAGTTGAGCCCGCGATTTATTGGGCCATACCAGATCCTTGATAGAGTAGGACCTGTTGCCTATCGACTTGCCTTGCCTCCGAACTTAGCCAACATCCACGACGTGTTTCACGTGTCTCAGCTTCGGAAGTACGTGGCGGATCCTTCGCACGTGGTGCAACCGGATGATGTGGAGGTTCGGGAGAACTTAAAGACTCCTGTCGGACCACTCAAGATTCTCGATCGTGGCGAGAAGCAGCTGAGGAGCAATGGTCAGGAAGAACTCATGAGGAGTGTATCTGGGAGCGAGAGGACGAGATTCTCCGACAGTATCCAGAGTTTCGAGACAGGTATATTCTGATTTTGAGGACAAAATCCTTAAAAAGGTGGGGTGAATGTAAGAACCCGCACCGCTAATTAAGGTAATTAATGAATTAATTGTGATAATTAGGAAATAATTCCATAATTGACCCTAATAATTATTATGAGACTTTAGTAATTATAATTAGTGGGTAAGAATGCTGAAAGTCACTTTTCGGAAGAAAAGTGCAGATACTGGTTCTGCTAGTCTGTATAAATGCATACCGAAAAAGTATCCCAGAAAATTATAATAAATGCATGATAGTTACTAGAATAATATTTAGGACTTGTAAAACGAGTTTCAAGTCAAAATAATGAGATCTGATGCCAGAACTGATACTGGCTATGGAAAAGCGCGTACCGGAAAGGTGCTCAGAAAAATAAAATAAAAATATGATAATTCTTAGAAAAATGAGTAGGTTAAAATTCCGAAGTTTGGGATCAAGATCTTTTGCGTAGCTATTAAGGCTAATACTGCGTGTTAAGGCTTAAATTCCTATTTATACATAAGTTGGCACATGATCCTAGGTTAAACTTATTCTCCTACGTGCCTCCTTTTCTGCATACACCTTCAGCCACCCTTTTGTCACCTTCTCCTCCATTGTTGTGAGCCAAGGAGCTTCCTTTCTCCTTGGTTTCTTCTCCAAGTACCTTGGGCTTGTGAGAGCTTGCTTGATGAGGGAGTGTGGGGTGTTTTTCCTTTGTTCCAGCCACTGTGAGTGAGGTGGTGAGGTTCTGAGTTTGTGGTTTTGAGTGGTGAGGGTCTTGTTCTTGAGTGGTGAAGCCTCAAGAAGCTTCCTTTGTGTTGAAAGGTCCAAGCTCGGGTTGTCATTTTCGTTCTTGGGAGAAGTCTGAACCTTGGAGCTGGTGGTGAGCTTCTAGAGCAGCCTTTGCCTCTGTTTTGAGCTTTGGTGAGTTGTTCAACCTTTGATCATGAGTTTTTGTTGCTTAAAGGTGAAGTCTTTGCATGTAAATGGGTTAGGTAAGTAACCAACCGGAATGTTAACCTAAGTGGGTTTAAAAATGCATGCTTTAACGTGTTGAAGTGTTAAAAATGGAACCTTGGAGGGATATCTTCACGAAATGCAGAAACTGCATTCTGTCGTGAAATATCCAGTTATTTGTCGAACAGATATCCGGATATTGATATCCGGATATGGTATCCGAATATTGATATCCGGATATGGGACCTTGATATCCGGATTTTGAATATCCGGATATGGTCAGTGAGATATCTGGATATTGCATATCCGGATATGCCACGAGGAATATCCGGATATTCTGGGACTTGGAAGAACAATAGCTTTACTGTGCAGACAGTAGGCTACTAGGGGTTTGTAGACCCTAGATTAAGGAAGTTGGACTTATGTAATTAATGAACTAAGTCAGAATCAAGTGATTAAGGGCTTATGGCTTTGTAAGGAGCATTAAGACGTAAAACGTAAAGGAAAGGCGTTGTCTTTAAGTTGTATGCTTGAGATGCATGATTATTGATATAGTATTGGTCCATAACAGATTGTGATTCTACGGTGTTTGGACTTTGAGCTGTGGACTCTTGGCTTTGGGTGTTAGCTTGCAAGGTAAGCTTTCGTCTCCTCGGTTTAGCCATGTTGTGGTTCCACCATGTTCCATGGGGATATGGTATTTGCATGCTGTGTTACATGCTTTTGAACATATGAAATGTTGATTGAACTTTACATGTAATGGCTTTTAATATGCATGTGTTGTTCCATCTTGACGGTAAAGCCTGAGTATGTGGCGTCATACAATACGGTGATCCGGGGTAGATGCAAGTGGCGTCTTGCACTATATGTAGGAGATAGACGTATTCCTGCATTTCTCTGGCCAGTAGAATAGTATTGACACACATGACATGATTATCTGTTACATTGCATTGTTTTAGACATGATGATGATGAACTGCTTTTGAACTTATATTGCACATGTAAGTGAGCTTGGGGTGAAAGATCCTTAAGGATCCCTTGGCTAACTGAGATTTCTTGTTTAGAGATCTCACCCCACGTTTGGGGAATGCTTATTTCAGGTTCAGGTAATATGGGGGCTGATGTCTCTGGTGGCAAGAGGTCAGAGCATGATTGATGATAATTGTATGACTCTGCCTTGATGATAGCATGACTGGATTAGATGTTGTTTATGTTTTCTGCTCATTTATCATTATGTTGTTGATGTTGAGACTGATGTTGGGCTTTGTTGCCTTATTTGTCTGAGCATGGGGTTTGTCCATGTCACTTTATGTTAGCACTTTGAGCTGAGTTGTATTAACTGATTAGTTGGTCCGGTCTACGTGTTGTAGTTCCGTGACTAGAGACTTATACTTATGTTATTTATTTAATGGGGTATTTCAGTTAGTTGTTTTATTGCAATTACATACAGACAGTGTTTTTATTAACTGTTAATAAGCAAGTTGGTAATGATAATTGCATCATAATTGAAGAGAAAAAGATACTCCGCATTTTTAATTAAGCGCAACTTAATACGATAGTATGATAACATTACCGGATATATACGGGTTGTTACACTTATAATAATCAATAATTTTTTGTCACGCACAATGTTAATAATCAAGTTTCAAGCTCGATGGAGGCCTATGCCATTTCAATTCCAGGAAAGAACCGCAAAGTGTTATTCTCTATTTCAAAATTATTATTGTTTGAACTTATGTTAAAAAGTAATTACATACTTATAATTTTAAAAATATATATAAGGGTAAAGTGTGTGTCATTTTAAAGGATTTAAAGTTCTGTCATTTTAAGAGAGAGAAAGAGATAGATAAAGGAGGAGAGAGTTGACAAAAAAAGTAAAGGTGTGGGTCCCACTTCTTTGTGAGAGTGAAATGATATAAGTTATGTCGTTTAAAGGACTTAAGGATATAATATTTTTTATTTCTAATTCATTCTTTATTTTCAAAATAATAAATGATTTAAACAAATTAAGTGATAAATATTCTAAACAAAAGGAATTTAAAATGCATTACGAATGTTTCATTTTTTTATTTACTAATACGTAGCTGAGGGATGACGTGGTTCTAATGTTAAAGGACTTAAGGACCTTGTGGTTACAGCCGTATGTTTCATGGTCCACGACTCCACGGGTTCCATGTTCTATGAACGTGATTCTCATGGATTGAACGTGATTCTCACGGATCAGTAAACTTTAATAAGAGAAAAAGTTCAGACCACAGCACAAACTCGTGACATGGGAATATTTATCATATTCATAAAAATTTTACAACCTTCGATTTTAGTTACCTGCTAATAGATCCTCATTCCATTTCATTTCCGAAAATAAAGCTTACATATGGGAACGGAAAAAAAAAAATTTGGGCAAAGGAGGAATAATAAACGTTAACTAAGGTCATGCTTGTCCATGGCGCATGTCTAAATCCTCAAAGGTTTTCTAAACCTCTTTTAAGACTCGAGAGATACACCATTCATGCCACCAAGAGGTGTTTGAAATTAGTGGGTGAATTTTTTGTGAGAGTGAAAGGATATAAGTTGTGTCATTTAAAAGGATAAACACTTTTCCCAATATATAATTATATTTATTTACATAATATTTTTTACTTCTAATTCATTCTTTATTTTCAAAATAATAAATAATTTAAACAAATTAAGTGATAAATATTCTAAACAAAAGGAATTTAAAATGCATTACAAATGTTTCATTTTTTTATTTAGAGTAAACACCATTTTTGGTCCCCGGCAATATCCACGAAATCCTTTTTAGTCCCTGACAATAAAAAATGACTAAATTGGTCCCTAAAATGATGAAAGAATAACCAAGGAGTACTTATTACGATTGACATAAGGACTAAAGTGGTCCCTTTTTCATAATTTTAAGGATTAATTTGGTCCTTTTTTATTGTCAGGGACTAAAAAGGATTTCATAAATATTGCGAGAGACCAAAAAGGGTGTTTACTCTTTTATTTACTAATACGTGGTTGAGGGAAGACGTGGTTCTAATGTTAAAGGACTTAAGGACCTTGTGGTTACAGCCGTATTTTTCATGGTCCACGACTCCACGGGTTCCATGTTCTATGAACGTGATTCTCATGGATTGAGCGTGATTCTCACGGATCAGTAAACTTTAATAGGAGAAAAAGTTCAGACCACAGCACAAACTCGTGACATGGGAATTTTTATCTTATTCATAAAAATTATACTACCTTCGATTTTAGTTACCTGCTAATAGATCCTCATTCCATTTCATTTCCGAAAATAAAGCTTACATATGGGAACGGAAAAAAAAGAAATTGGGCAAAGGAGGAATAATAAACTTTAACTAAGGTCATGCTTGTCCATGGCGCATGTCTAAATCCTCAAAGGTTTTCTAAACCTCTTTAAGACTCGAGAGATACACCATTCATGCCACCAAGAGGTGTTTGAAATTAGTGGGTGAATTTTTTGTCCTGAACCGTCGCTCGCAGCTCAGCAACATCAATCTCTTTGGTGTTCTCCGGTTTGTAGTAACCGGTGACGGGGTCTGGGACCCATGAAACCTTCTCAGAGGTTGCCACCTTGTCTTCCCCTGACTTGGGTGCTATCTTGCCGCTGATGGAGGCTGCTCCTCCTCTTGCAGCGCTTTGTGTCGTTGACGCATACCCATGCCTGTTCCCCACACAAAACCATACTTCTTAATCTAATTAGTAATAATTATTAAGAAAACCACATAGAACAAAAAGAAAACTTCTTCTTAGCCAAAGTAGATGTAATTATGAAAGACATGATTAAAGCATGATAAGAAAACGTTGCGGTACCTTGTAAGAGCGTTGGAGAATCCATCAACCACAAGAGCAGAGAGAGCCTTGACGTTGGTGAAAGAGCGAGCCATTGGTATTACAAATTAAAATTAAAAACTTGTGAGAAGGCAAGAGGTTCAATTGATGGAAGTGGTTTTGTCTGAGAATGAATAAGAGAAAACAAGCTCTGTACAACAAGGACAAGAGGAACCTCTGTTGTCTCTAACGTTTTAATTTGACGAGTTGCAGGGACTTGGTCGGGTGTCGTGTATATATAGGTGAAGTAAAGGAGAGGGCACGCGTGACGGCGTGAGGAAAGAGAAAATTTCTTGCATCATTAATGAACTCGTCATAAATTAACAGAAATAGATATCTTATGTGTAAATGTCATATGGGAGGATCTTAACCATTAATAATTAAATGAACGTCTAACTTACTATTTTTATATTTTTTTCTCTCCTCTTACATGACATGATCATGTTAATTAGCACATGAGAAGATCCACCTTCTAAATTAGCATACTTTTCTGACACATATTGCTTGTTTGATTCGTAAAGCCGTTTATATTTGCCTACTTTATTTTCTTTTTTAAAATTGATAATTAGATGAACAAAGCAATTCTATTAAAATCGGCTGTGTCATTAATTCGATTGATGTGATTTTCGATTATTGATTCAATTACTGAGTAATTGATTCAATAGTATAATTAGTATATATAAATCTATAATTCATATTAAAAGATTATAAATATACTCAAATAGCTAAAAGAAATAATAAATTATATATTATTATTCAATAAAAGATTAAACAAACATATAATTATTGTGATACCAATGTTTCATGTTCAGTAAATAACATCGCTTATGTATAATGCATAACTGAGATAATATTAGTATTATAGGTACGTAACCTATATAAGTTTATAAGTAACAGATCACTCAAATATATCAATTACGATTCTTTTTTTTTAGAATTTTTATTAGGGAAACCTGACCGGGTCATGGATTTTCATTAAAACCGGCCAGGTCAGACCGAGTCGCACTAGGTCCAATGCATGGACAATCCGCTGCTTCACCCAGACCAATTATATGACTAATTTCCGTGCCAGCCAGCCCAGGTCGGTCCAAGTTTATTAACAATGGAATAAACATATAATAAAACGATATATATATATATATATATATATATATATATATATATATATATATATATATATATATATATGATCCTTTGATACCGGTGTCAATTTTCTTTATTTTGACACCATATCCTAACCATTAATTTTTGCTAATCAACGGTTATAATTTTTGGGTCAAATTTATTAATTAATTAGTAATTCACAATAAATTATAATCGTTGATTGTGAAAATCAACGGTTAGGATATGGTGTCAAACTCAAAAAGTTTGACATCGGTGTCAAAAGATCCTGCCTTATATATATGTGTGCGTGTGTGCGCGCGCACGCTCGAAAAGTGCGTGTCATTTTAAATGACATAAGTTGTATTATTTTATAGACACAAAATGTATCAGTTTCACTAGAAAAGAAATAAAGACATAAAAAAATAAAGTTATGAGTCACATTTCTTAGTGTTTATGAAATGACACAACTTGTGTAATTTAAGATGATAGACTCTTTTCCCAAATATATAAGGTTATAGAAGTATCATGTTACGGAGGAAAAATAATTTCAACAGAAACAGCCAAGAGGAGAAAGAAAGTGAACTGATAAAAGAGAAAAAAACATATGGACCTGCCTCTTGACCGTGTCTGCCGAAAAAAAATTCTCTTGTAACGTGATACTTCTATAACCCATATATATATATATATATATATATATATATATATATATATATAACTATTGTCTTTTATTTTTGGGATAGATATTATATCTGTTATGGACCTGTACCATGAACCCGGGCTAAATGCCCATATAAGCCGGCTTACTTCATAAACCCGGTAAGAAGGCCCACACCAAACGAGCCCATCTCCTCAACCCGGAATGCCCCATCGAATATTCCCCATTTGAATACCTGAAACGGGCTGTAGTTATGGAGACGCGATATCTGATACGTAACCTCTGGTAACGGCCGACAAAGCATTGATGGTCCCGCGTCATTACAGCTCAGCTACACCAATTCAAATCAGAGGCAGCCCCTATAAATAGGAGGGCTCCTCGACAGAACAGGACACTTGATATTCGATACACACACAACACACTATCACCACATTCATATACTTTGCAGTGATCAAGCTAGGCATAGGGATATCTTTTCCATAGATACCCCTGGTCAAGGCTATACGGTCCAAAGCGATCAATCAACCTAACAAAGGTTGAACATCTCTGTCCACAGGACAGAACATTGGCGCCGTCTGTGGGGATCGAACCCACGTCTATATCATGGTGGTTCACACACGAAGCAACAGCCAACCTAATCCACCTCTGGAACCAGTGTTGGAGGAAACAAACCAACCTCAACACCGGAGGGATGATGTGATGAACCACGATCATGTCCACATCAGTGAAGACATATCAGATTCTGCCTCTACTCCCTTGAGGCATGTGCAACGCCAAACAGAAATTCGGATGAATCCACCAGAACAAGCCAGAGAATTGGCAGGCAATATCGTCCGATCAACCGATCCAGAAGAATCTCGGTTGGCTCCCACAGCTCTTACGGTCATTCTACAGCACATGACGGAGATGGAAGACCGCTCTAACCGCCAACGTCAACACGATCTCCGCGTAATGCGCAAAGAGCATTCACGTGGGATCCGCGACTTGGAACGTCGGTTGAGAGGAATCATTGAACCTCGGCAAGAGGGTGAACGGGGCCATTCCTATCAACAGAATCAAGCCCAGCATGAACACAACCCCGTTCAAAACGAGCAGAATCAAGCCCAGCATGAACACAACCCTGTTCAAAACGACATCAATATAGCAGGACAAACCATCAATCCGGTTGCTACAAACCCCGTTCCTCCAGTAGAAACGGGTACACCAAGGAATCAGGAGGAGATACATCTCGACAGGGGTAGGCGCGAGGCTGAACCCGGCTCATATAAGAGACGGTATAGTAAGGGGCAATACAATAACAGTCCCTTCACCAGCACGATCTTGAATGCCCCTTTTCCTGAAGATTTTGATTCTGCTCGCTTACCAAAGTATGATGGAAGTCAAGACCCACAAGTTCATATCGATGCTTTCGATACCGACATGTACATCAGAGGAATTGATGAACCTCTCATATCCCGGATATTTGCAATTACCTTGACTGGAGCGGCGCAGGCATGGTTCTCCACCCTCCCTGCAAATTCCATCAGTTCATTCGATGAATTCGGTCAGCGTTTCCTTCTTAATTTCGCCACGAGCAAGAAACACCCCAAATCCGAGTTCGCACTCGGTAAAATACGGCAAAATCCTGGAGAAACCCTCCAAAAATACCTTAATCGATTCAAAGACGCCGCGCTACAAGTACCCAACTTGCCAGAGAACGTTCACGTTCACCTCATTGTTGCCGGTTTGGACGGATCATCTAGATTGGCCAAATCGATATACAAAGACCCAGTCAAGACACTAGAAGAATTCAGAACTCGATCTAAGAAATACTTAGAACTCGAGCAGATGGAGATAGCCAATGCCCAACCAGATGAAGCAAAGGGCATACTTCTGAAAGACAAAAACCCATTGCCACAGCACCGAGATCGTAACGATTTCCGGAAAAAAGAAAACAGGCCGCGCATCCCGGACTCCAGAGATCGGATGGGGAAATATGACAAATATACACCGCTGAACGCCCCGAGATCGCAAATATGGAGAGAGGTGGCCATGACGGACATACGAAAGGTGGAAAGACCTCGGCCTATATTTAACAGAGGTGGACTGGACAAGTCAAAATATTGCGCATTTCATGACGGACCCGGCCACACTACCGATCAATGCTGGGATCTCAGAGATGCAGTTGAAAAATTTGTAAGAGATGGTCGACTAAGGTAGTATGTGATCCAAACACAAGGAGGCAAGAATAACAAAAGAAAGTTTGACAACAGTCAGAGAAACAGGAACCCACAAGAAAATAAGACCCCAGAAAACATCACTTCCGGGAAAGGTCCCAGTCAGGATGAATTCCCAGAAGTAGCCTTTGAATGCAACGTAATAAGCGGAGCCCTTGGAGGTGGTGGTGACACAATGAACGCAAGACGAAAATACCTAAGGGAAGTCTTCTCCGTCAGAGACCATCCCAATTTCAAGCAGGCACAACGAGAACAGGAGCCTCCTTTGCTATATTTTACAAAGGAGGACATGCGAGGAATAATGCCTGGACATGTCGATGGACTCGTCATCGCAGGAACTATAGTCAACTGCCGGGTCAAAAAAATTTTCATTG